>JAQZBX010002360.1:0-72807 GCA_029593785.1 Cabassous unicinctus | reverse complement strand
AGTCAGTATTGTGCATTCTCCTACTGAGAAAGTAATCTGCTCTTCCAGCTTAAAGGTGTTTAGTTTGAATTATTGGGTACTGAGCTTTCATCTCTACACAGGCTACTCTGTTGCCCCTAAGGCAGCATTTCCCAAACTGAGATCTGCAGAATATTTTTTAGTTGTGAATAGGTATTCCGTGAAAATCAATGGTTCCATTTGGGAAGGCATTGGTTCGGTGAATGCTTGTTTTTTTGACTGATTTATTGGAGTAGAATTTGGCTGTGGACTAACATGAAATTGCCCTCGGTAATTTTGCCACCTTCTGAAAGGTTTCCCTTGGCTCTTTCCCCAACAGTGACTATGGCTATGAGCGACACAGCAATGGTCAATGCCTGCCAGCATTTTGGTTCAATCCTTCCTCCCTCTCCAAGGATTGTAGCTTGGGACAGAGTTACCTCAATAGTACCGGGTAAGTATCGGGAAGCAGTGGCCTTGCAAGGCCAGCTTGGCTGCTTTTCAGCATGGGTTACGCTTATAGACGTCCTTCAGCTCAGAGACCAGGTGTCTTTTTCATTATAGCACAATTTATTTGCTTTTGTTCATTTTAATAATGCAGCACAACGTTGGGTTAATAGTGCACGTTTCATCTGAAAATAAAGACTCCAGTTTCACAGAAAGATAAAAAAGAGATCGGTTCATTGGATGAAGAAGAGGATGATGAGGATAAAATAGAAATTTCTTTATTTTTTAATACTTTATTTCTGAATTATTTAAACATGTGTTTACCTTTTACCCTCACTGCATCCCAGGGAGGAAAGCCAAATAGATATTTCACATGTACATTTCCTGTTTTATACATGAGGAAACTAAACTCAGAAAACAAGCTCATTAGCTTCTCAAGAGGACACAAGTGTTAATAGGAATATAATTCATTTTTTTTTCTATATCCAGTCTTGACAGAGTTAGACATGCATTCTGATGTTTATAAACATAGAATTTGATTCTAAGATTTTGTGTTTAATGTTCTATATTATGGAGCATACTCCATATTATTTAAGAAATACCATAAAATGGAAAACATTTCATGACTTTTCTGTGAATGTAATTGATGTTTATTGACAAAAAAATCATATTTGTGGATCTTTTTATAATCTTTAAAAAGACAGTGCTTCAATATTTGTTCAAAAATTGTAACAAATATGTACCATGCTCAGGTAAGATGTTATTAATAGGGGAAAATGTGAGAGGGGGAGGGATTAGGTAGATGGGAATCCCCTATAGTTTCCATGTAACTTTTCTGTAATCTAAAACTTCTTTTAAAATAAAGTTTTTAAAAAGAGCCATTTTGAGACATTGGGAGGAATTGAACATGGACTAGATATTAGGTGGATATAAAGGAATTATGGATTTAGAAATGATAATGATATTGTTGTTAGGCTGAAAACAGAAGCCTTATCTGTTACAGATACATGATGGGGGGGGATTTGTTTTCAAACGTTGAGTTATCGATAATTTTTGAAAATGGATTAATGGGGACATAGGGGTTTATTATGCTATTTTATGTCATTTGTACATATTTGGGAATTCTAATATTAAAAAGTTCTAAAGGAAGGAAAGAAGGAGAGAGGGAGGGAGGCAGGGAGGGGAAGGAAGATAGAAAGAACTGAAGATAGAGGTAGAGAGCTCTCTACTTGGCAATGCCTCTGCTCATCTATCATGCCATCTGCAGTGAGTAAATTGTGATTCATTTGTTCCATAAAACAAAATCTGAGGAAAATACTAACAACTTTTATGGCAATGGGTCAGTGAAGTCTTCAGTATCTAGTATGGGATGAAAATGAAAACGGTTGACGAAATAACCTAAACTTAATGGTGAAGGAATGCCAAAGATAGGAATTATATTACTTGTATGTACCAGCATGTTTAGACATTGTAAAAGGTGTTGAAAATACCTCAAGCTAATTTCAGAATTGATTTTTTTTTTCACCAACTCAATCAGTCAAGGAAGTTATATTATTCTGTCTTTGGTATTGATGAGAGGAAGCTGAAGCACAGAGGGATCAAAACGTTTTCCAGATACTACTCAAATCACCAGAAGGCTAAGTGAAAACTTATGACACCCCTCACTTTTCAGCTTATTGATATATAAATACATATATATACGCACATACATTTTTAAAGTACCCATAAATTGATTTCTCTATTCTTTAGAAAAACTAAATAGTGAAATCCTAATAAATCCTGACTTATAAAATAGAAAGTCAGGGAAAGTTAAATGAAAATTTTCTATTCTAAAGGATTTACCATCCATACCCTGTAGAGATAAAATTATAATTTCAATTAAAAATGTGAGGGAGCGGGTGTAGCTCAGTGTTTGAGTGCCTGCTTCCCATGTACAAGGTCATCCTTGGTACCTCCTAAAAAAAATGTCAATCATTTGTAAGTTTCCAGGTTTATAAATGCTTGCCAATGCTGCTGTTATATTTAGTAATCCTAAACATATCCCTCAGACAAAATAAAAAACACTACCTCCTAGGGTAGGGATCAACACTTACCAGTGGGTATATTACGTGATAGTATCTGACCCAAAAGAATTTTGTTAAATTACCACATCTGCTGGTTTCATCTGCCCCATTCAAGCTTTTTGCAGAAAAGCATCTGCATCTGTGTGTAAGCTTGTGTAAAGAAAATGTGTGGCAAGCACCAGCCATCAGCAGGTGTGATAAATGCTCTGTTCTCAGAAGCAAGTTGCTCACAGGTGGAGGATTGACACCCCCCCCCCACCCCACCCCACCACCCTATGGAATAACAGGGGTCCATAGGAAGCCCTAACAGTCAGCATATTGTCTAAACTACACATTTTGCATTAGGAATTAGAAGACCATTAGCTGGGACAGAGACCTGAAATCATCAAAGAAGTCTCCACACGACTGAATTCCAACCTGCACTATCTGTAGCAGTGCATCTCAGAAGTTATCAAGAGGTAAAGTGTAGGTGAAATTCAAAAAGAACTCTCTGTATTTCTCAATGTTACTCCAGCCTCCCACCCCAGATGGCACTTGGCTGTGTGTTGATTCAGGGGCACTGAATAAGCATAAATTCAGTGTTTAATAATGTAGCCACCAAAATGCTATCATAAAAAAAGATTTGGCTTTTCATTTAAAAATCACTTAATTAGAAAAGAGATATGTGCGTTTGTTTTATATTTAAAAGATCAATTTAGACCATCACCCCCAGTCCTGCCCCCTTTCCCACAGGAATGTGATTTGTTTGGTGGGCATGCTTCCAAACATTTTTTTTGCATTTGCAAATGAATAGCTGTGCCAGGAGAAAATATATAAAATTAATTGGGAGGGTTGTTTTTATATGTAATTTTCTACGTGGAGATATTGTTCTTCTACTTGCCTTTTTCACTCAAAAATATCTTAGACATTGTTCCAAGTCAGTACATATAGGACTGTCTTCCATCTTCTTTTAAGTCTCACATGGTATTCCATAGTATTGAAGCTCCTGGGATTATTTAGACACTCTTTTGAGGACATTTGGGTTATTTCCTAAGTTCTTGCCATTATGAACAATGCTGCAATTAACATCCTCATACTATAATTATTATTATTAAAAACTATACCAAGACAGCTACAGTCTCCTTTGGCAATGGGAGCTGTTCCTGCTAGGATGCAAAGCAAATTCTGCAAAGCCAACCTTTAACCTCTTAGACTCTAGGATCAGCCAATGCCAAATATCTCCTCCATGAAGGGATAAAACGCAAGCTTCCTGCTCACATACGGCTTGTGAGTTTGACAAATTAGAGATTCATTTGTATTAACTGCCATCCTCCTTTAAAATAAAATGCCAGTAGAAAATGGAGAAGGATAAGTGGAATTTTTTAAAATTAACATTGTGAGGAAGAGTATTTCAGGCGAAAAGTACAGCAAAAGATGAGCCTGGTGAAAGGGCCACCCTTGTAGTTTTTTCAAGGGCAAGTCCAGAGTCAGTGCCTGGAAGCCTACAGGATGAAGGAACCACCATGCACCCTAAGTCTCTCCAGAGTCACTGTTAACCATCTCACGCTCAGTCGGTACAAGTTTGCGTCAGTCTCAGGGCTGGGATGAGGTGCAGGTGAATCCCCAGGACAAGGTGGGCCTGAGTGTGCGTGCCTCTTTAAAGTCTGCGCCATGGGCGCCCCACTTGCCTCACCCTAGTCCAGACCCTGTCCCTCACCATGTGACACACCTGCCGACATGCGTAGAGAATGTCGCCTATTAACGGTCATCCTTTGTCAGCCAAGTTTAACACACAAACATCAAAGTTTAGTTGGAAGCGTGGAGGACAATACCTCACTTTATGGGTGGTTCCAGTCACTTTCACAGTCGGCTTATTACCCCATTAAAAAGCAGTGTTCTCAGTTCCACCTGCCTCACCTGGAGGAAAGAAATCTAACATTGGTTAGTATTGTGCCCAACAGAAATGTTATTTTGAGGAGATGCCAAAATTTTTTTTCAGCTTCTGTGATAAACTATGTTGAAGTGAATGGGTGTACAATTTTTGTTTTAGTCCTTTTTGAGGATTTAAAAAAGTAAATAGCTGGAATAAGATTTGTAATGGGTGTGGAATGACCCTCCAGGTGGCTGTAACCACCAGTCCTTGCTCTTTGGTCCAGGAATGGCAGGGCCTCTCATATCTAAAAGAAGCAGCCGTGAGCAGCAAGCGAGCACAGCCCTGCTGGGTGCTCTCCAGCTCACTGCCTCTTCACCCTTTGCCCTGACAACTTCCACAAGCTGTTTTCTATCCAGATGGAAAGCAAGGAGCCTGGTACTGGAACCTCCGCCTGGTGCGATAGGAAGAGCAAAATATAATTCAGGTTGTTTGGATTGGTGAAAAGAGAGCAATTTTAGAATGAAACAAATATGGATTTGAATCGTGACTCTGCTGTTTACTGTTATCTTTAGCAAGAGACTTAGTTTCTTCAAGGTTTAGTTTCTTAACCTATAAAATCTTGCTTTTGGACTTCAGGGTTTTGGGGAAGAAAGAAATGTAATGCATCTATGCAATGTTTATAGCACGTAGTAGGTACTTTATAAAATGCAGATCTCATTACCAGTTGTCATCATCTAAGGGCTCCTCTAGAGTGATGGAAAAAGGTGAAAAAAAACCTTCCTTTAATTGGCATCTAAGCCCAGACATGTCCGTAATGCTTAATATTCACTCCAAACATGAGGTCTAGGACATTTTTAATCTCTGCCCCTGTTTTCTCATCCGTGAAATGTAGATAATAACTTGCATAGGCTCATAAAGTCACATAATTTGAAAGAGATGGAACCACTGTACACCAAAACACACACCTTTCCCTCTATACCAAGCAAGCCAGATAATTCCTTTACCTGATTACTGAACAAATTCCTTCTGCTCAAAAAAAATGGAATCAGTATTCATTTGTATATTTTATTGCATGCTAGTGGTGAAATAACTCCGAATTCTTTCCTCTTTTTCTCTGTGTTTTTTCTATCGGTGTCTATAAATATCTTGGTTTGCACATACACAAGTACAAACACATTGACTCATACCTATATATGGTTAAATCTTGTTTATACAGTTTTGGAATCAGGGAACATGCTGCAAATTTAAGTTGCTAGGACATTGCTTATTCCATGCCAACTATAAAAGATTCTGTAAATATAAAACAAAGTGGGCATTGTGCTGGTTTATTCTAAGTAACTGAAATAATCTTCTCAAGGGGCAGATTTCTTCTTGCTATTAAGCTAGAGATATTTCTAGATTTGTTAAAAAATAAAGCATGTATAGAAGTTTCTGTTTGTGGAGTTTCTTTAGAAGAGCCATTAATCCCTCATGGAAGAATGTGCAAAGACAATTCTAATTGTTCCTTGGGCTTAATTTCTCAATATACAATGGCGATATTTACTCAAGATGCTTACAATTTATTTAAAATAGCATAAATTCAGTATCCATATAAAACATCTAGAAAAAATACATTCTAGCAAAATAGTACTTGCCATATTTTTGACGTGCACGTGAAAATTTTTAAAATGTTCCCCTCCACGCCAGCCATGTGTGGAGAACTCGGCCAACCAGCTGCAGCCCTGCATTTGCATTTCCAGGGCCTCTGGGGCCTTGGTCTCTTCCAAGTGTGACCCCTTTCCCGCTACTCTGTGCGATTTTGATGTTTGGACTGATCTCCACTCAGTGAGAATTTTCAGTGTGCATTAAGGGGAATAATTGGTCCTAAAAGTGGTGCATGTATTTAAAGTTCACAGATAGGAAGTCACTTGCATTATTTCCAGCCTCAGTGCTACAGGGGCCTGTGTAGCTATTTTCTAGGAAAGAACAGTGCAGTCTCACAGCAGACACAAATAATTGTTGTTGGTGCAAAGTTGAATCTTCAGAGTAGGAACACTCTTTGATGTGGTTTTCCCACCTTTTCATGGGAGAGCAGTGGGTTGTGAAGTGAAGGGGGTGATGAATGTCACTGAATGCGGAGGACTTCCTGACATAACTGTTCTCATCCATGGCAATGGCATTGAATTTAGCAATTCACATCCACGTAGCTCGGCATAGTGGACAGAGAGCACCTGAGGCCCAGAGCCTGTGTAACATTGGGAAACTGTAAACTGTGTCTCCATTTCCTTTTGAGCAAAACGAAGGGACTGGATTGGATGTTCTTTGAGATCCCTTCAAGTTCTGATATTCAGTGACCAAATGACTCAATATTAGGATTCATTGGAGTGCAAGTACTCAAGAGAAGGGAACATTTCTTTATATAACTTAGTCATACAACTCGCTGACTCAGAGGATTCCGCGAGCCATTCTCATGATTCTTGATATTAAGTCATTTAGTTAAGTCCAGCCATATGTTCCATTTCATCAATGATGGTACATTCCATTCACTATCCATATTAAATGGCTCTCTGCTTCAATCCCACTGAATGCAAAAATGGCTTTCTTTCCCATGACAGCCCCCTAATCTTAAAGTCTGCTTACTCAGTTTAAGGGGTTAGCCCTGAAGAGAGAAACTTGGAAAACCTGCTTAGTCAGCCAAGGAAACCCCATTCTTTCTGAACGTTAATGTTGTGGCTGCCACATAGGAGCATTGTTGATAAAAGATGGGCAGACTGCCACCCCGAGCAGACCTTGTCACGTGGGATCCCTACTGAAATCTTCGGGCTGTGTACGTCTGCTGCTGCTGGGTATAGCTGCCAAAGGGGTCTGTCAGCCTGGAAGTCTGGTACAAACCCTGTTCTCTGGAGGTCTGAGGATCTGAGTTACCACCACCACTGTTCTCAGCAGTGAATTTCTCTGCGTGCAGGTGTAGAAGAATCCATCTCTGCTCCAGCTATTAATAAGCAGTGCCACTGTAGCCCGGGATCTGCAATGTCGGAGATCTCTACTTATGTAGCTCTTTTAATTTACACACATAAACATGCACACATAGCTGTTTTCCCCATGGCACAATTACATTACTAAGGGGCTGAGTATAGGAGGATTTGAAGTCTTAGCCACACACTGTATTGCAGAATTAGTCCCTTCTCTGTCAACAAAGCTTGCTCCACTATTTCTTTAAGAAAACTGACATTGTAACAAGGCAGGGCTTTCCACTGAAAGACAAGGCAGGTGAAATTAAAAAAAACAAAACAAAAACAACTGTATTAATTCTTCCCTTAAAGAACACAAGTGAGGGGACAACGTAACTCCATGAAGATAAGTATAAGAAGGCTATCTTGGTCCTGCATGTGATAACTACTGTGAAAAAAGGGAAGAGACAGCCTCACAGAAAAGCATGATTCCTAAACTGATCTTTAAAGGAAGAGTGGAATTTTGATAGGAGCAAAGAACTTCCCAAGCAGAAGGAAGAGGACAGGCCAAAGATCAGCGTGTCGTCTTCAGAATGGCCTGAGCTCAGGAGGTGTGTGTGGCCTTGGGAAGAACTGAAGCTGGAATAATGGGTTGAGGCCAGATCATGGACCTCAACTTTAAACCTGCACTTTACTCTTTATGAATAAGCCCATAGGAAGTCTTTCAATGATTTTGACAAAGGAATTGGCCTGGTTGGGTTTGAACTAAGATGATCTTCATAATGATAGTATGGCTCCTATTTTCAGGGAACTTGCTATCTAATAGCAAGTTAATATTTAATAATTTAAATACTGACTTTTACTAACTTTTGATATTTTAATATTAAATTCTCACAACATACCAGACACTGTGCTAAGTCTTTTTGCATGCATGATCTCATTTAATCTTCCCAAGAATTTTATGAAAAGATTCTGTAATAATCCCTATTTTATAGGCAAAGAAGGTAATTTACCCAATTCATACACTGAGAGTTTAAACTTGGGCAATTTGATCCCACAACACTACTTTCAACCTCCAGGGCAGTGAACCTGAATCCTGGCTGCATGTTAGAACCACCTACAGGGATTTTAAAAAAAAACACAGATACCTAGAATTCTCAATTAAATCAGAATTCCTAGGGGGTGAGGCCCTGAGCATCCATATATTTAAAAAGTGTCCCCAAGTGATTCTAAAGGGCAGACAGGCTAGAGATCCACCTAGCTAGATTACACTGACTAGGCATAAACATCTGTGTTCTACCAACCCCCTGAAATCACAAGAGAAAAGTCAACTACCTAGTAAAATCGCAGAAAATGCAGAATTTCAATGCTTTTTCCTAGTTTACTCACAAAAAAAACACACAAAAATTGCATGGTCTTCAACTTTAAGACTGGCAGGCAGCAGAGAAATGAAATCAAGGAGGGTAGGGGTAAAAACATAAAGGTGACAGGTATATCAAGATAGGGGTGTTGAAGTAATAAGGTGCTACCTACTGATGAGCTGCCAGTAATATCAAAGGCACGTTCACAGAATGTTTCCTTTTCAGTAATTGTACAAAGACTCCCTTGCCATTACAAAGCACTTTTCTTCTTGGCGTATTAAAGAATGGTTTACCAACTAAATACATCTCAGTAATATTCAGAGCTTAGGTCCAATGTAATCATAAGTTTCCTTATTATACGGAGGTAGCAGCCCCATTTAATAACATATTAAATGCATTATTCATTTATGTAACTCAGACCTAGGGACAGCTGCTGGGATGAAAATAGAGCCATTCTGTAATGCAAAAAGCAGGTGTGTGCTTACTTGAGTAAATGAACTCTGTATTTCTGTACAATTTTCTTCTAAATTTCAGGGACAGGTCTGGTAGGGCTAATGTGATGCCGTTTTCGTCCAGGAAATAAAATGGTTTCAGAATGGTTTTTAATGAGCATTAAAAAAAAAAAATTACCAACAGCCTTTTCTGTGGCAGAATCCCAGGGGACTGGGTTCGTGCTTTGGATTTAAGCAGAGCTCCTGGTGCTGCAGGATTCAAGAAAGCCTGGCGTGATGATTGGTCTGAACAGAGACAAACAATAGGAATGTTCTGTAGCTGATGGTACCTGGGTTGAGCCCAGGCCTCTATGGCTGCTTGCCAAGACAAAGTCACAGGTGTGCTTGGATGCTAAGTGATTAAAAATCCTAACCTGGCTCAGTTTGTAGAGTGCCTCACCTCTGAAACAGAGAGGTTGGTTCTAAGGCACAAACTCACCAGGATGCCACAATTACTGCATGTGGCCTTGCTGGTCAATTTCTTGCTAACATTCTCCTATTCTGCATCTTTTTTCTCTCCCTCGAGCCTACCCTTATTTTCTCTTTTAACCAACAAACATCCAAAGGACCTACGATAGATTTTTTTAAATGTCAGCTGGGGTGATATCCAGAACACTCAGACTTGACAATGGTCAATCAGAATGGAAAGTGGTCTTAGTTCTGAAACTGGGTTTTGGAGGTCCCTTTGCAGTGCCAGGTTTTAACCCTTTAGTTGCTGGATTATGGGGAGGACTAGGGGCTCCCAAAATGGAATCAGCACAGCTGGATTGGTGAGAGAGGTGCTTGCAGGGCTCTGAGCAGTGGCAATAACCAATTGCAATGCTGATTTTTCAGCATTTGCAACTGACCAGTCCATTTACAGCGATACCAGTGTGGACCTTCTGGTTACAAGTCTTGCCTATCTGGGCCACAAAGAGGCCCTCAAGGAGCTTGTGTGTGTGTGTGTGCATGTCTACACTGCATGTCCACACAGATACGCACACATGAAAAAAACGATACAAGATATAGAGGATTCCTATCAAAGAAATCATGAAGACCCCTTTAAGAGTTTAGAAGAGGATTGATCTTACTCCATTTGAGGAGACAGTACAGTATTGTAGTTAAGATGTGTTTCAGAGCCAATAAATAGAGGCATGTGGGGTCTTGGGTACCCCAAGGGTTAAATCTGTGACCTTAGATCCTGAGGAAACTAGTTAACTTCTATGAATATTAATTTCTTCATCTCTATATTGGGAATAATAGTAATATTTCCCTTGTAAGGGATATTTTAAAGGTAAATGTGATAATATATGTAAATAACTTAGCACAATGACTTGAACGTGGTAAGTACTCTCTAAATATAACTTCTTACTGTTTTACTATGATAGGGAAATTGTCTTTGAGTAAACGGCGGATGAGCTGCACCTAAAAGATTAGGTAAATTTTCGACAGCTGGTGGGACATGCAGGTGGACATAGAAGCAGAAAGAGCAAAGGGAAAGAAGTATTTTCAAAGAGGATTGAAAAGAGAGGTTTTCACTAGATCAGAATGAGCTTGTTGGGGAGAGTCAAGAAAAGTAGAATGAAGTCAGCTTATGGAGGGCTTCATATACAAGATTACAGGATTGGAAGCTTATCTTAAGTATATTTGGAAAGGTTGTAGCAAGAAAGATAAATAATAATTATTATTAAATAATATAATTGCTAACACTTCATGAGCACTTGCTAATTGCTGAGGTGGTTTTAAGCACTCTGTATACATCAATCCATTTAATTCTTAACAATCACCACCCTAAAAGGGAAGGGGAATACTGTTGTGATCCCTATTTTTAGATGAGAAAACTGCTCAAAGTAACTTGCATAGTCACACAACTAGGAGATAGATGATCTGGTAAGTTAAATTGGAATTTTAGGAATATCATCCTGGCATTTCTATGTGGAATGGATTAAAAGTGGAGGGGACTAGGAAGGAAGTTGTTACATATGAATAATTGACCTTGGAGAGATCCATGCTTTCAGGTAGTCAATGCTAAAATAAGGAACAGGGAAGAGCGTTAGATAGACTTGAAGGTGTTGGAAAACTATAGCTTGCAAGCCATATTTGGCCCACTATTTGTTTTTGTAAATAAAGCATTATTGGAAAACAGCTACATCCATTAATTGTCCATGGTCACTTCCACACTACAACTTGAGAATTTAGTAGTTTTAACAGAGACTGTGAGGTCTGCAAATCGTAAAATATTTACTATATGATTGTTTGCAGAAAACAGCTTGTCAACCCCTGTTCTAGAATAGTGAGTGGTAAGACCTTGGGCTTTGCTTCCAATTTGAGCTCTACCACTAACTGTGGGCAAGTAGATTTAGCAAATCAAATATATGAATAAATGTGGTTACCATGGACCCCACACAAAAAGATGATGAATATATAACACTGAACCTCAAAAATCTCATAGGTAACTCATCCTAAAACCACAGATTCCAATTTTACTATGAATCTGACAAATTGTGTAGGATTAATTTGTTGGAGAATTCGTGGTTTTTTTTTCCTATCAAAATTAAAACAAGAAGAAATCCTCAATAGAATAGGAAGGATTTTCTCAATCTGCAAAGATTGAAGGCTCCTTTATGTGAAATTCAAAAAGGATAGCCAGTATAACCTCCTATGAAACATTGGATAGAAACTATACGATTCAGCCAAATCTTTTTGCACTGTACCATTACTCCAGCTTCCACTATCAGATTTAAGGTCGAGTCATATAGCCTATAATAATTCCTCTTTTCTCTGAATTGCAAGTGCCCTTGCAATATGTATTACTCATTCTATCCCTTAATTATATAAACTTTGAATTAGGTTATCCATGTATGTCTCTTCAACTAGATTATAAACTCATTGAGGGTAGAGACATCTTCTACTACTATACTTGTTTTCCACTGCTCTGAAATGAAGAAATGATTCTTTGATTGTTTAATTAAAGGAAGTAGATTAAAATGTTAATGATAGATAACGTTTGTTCCTATGATCCTATGTCTATTGGGTGCTTCATACGAATTAGCTCTAATCCTCACAGCAACGTGAAAGGTGGTTATTGATGGCCCTCCAGGCGAGGCAGTAGGTCCAGCTTAAAAACTTGGGAGTGATCTGAATTATAATGAGCTGGGTTATGACTTGAGCTTTTCTCCATATAGGTATCGGAAGGTTGTTTCCAATAACTGCACCGATGGAGTGAGAGAACAGTACACGGCCAAACCACAGAAGTGTCCAGGGAAAGCCCCGCGGGGACTCCGGATCATCACTGCTGATGGAAAGCTGACAGCGGAACAAGGGCACAATGTCACTCTCATGGTGCAGCTGGAAGAGGTAGGACTGATTCCTGTGTCCCCACTGCCTTCTGGGGTCAGTGATTTTTCCTAAGGAATCATGGTTTTGTTTACATTTCTCTCTTTTGTTTTTAAAGATTTATTTTTATTTATTTATTTCTTCCACCCCTTTGCTATTTGAGCTCGCCGTCTGCTCTCTGTGTCTGTTCGTTGCATGCTTTCTGTGTCTGTTCATCTTCTTTTTCAGGAGGCACAGGGAACAGAACCCGGGACCTCCCATGTGGTAGGCAGGCACCCAACTGCTTGAGTCACATCCACTTTCCTACATACCTCTTTTAACTTTCTCAATTTTGGGCATGTCGAATATTTTCTTTTATTCTACATTTTGTTCCTTCTGTTTAGTTATCAATTCTCCTTCTCTGACACTTTTCTTTAATTGTTTTCTTTTTTCTGCATGTTGTTCTCTCCTGTTTAGTCTCTCACCTCTTGGGTGTTCTATTTGGATTTAACTTTGACTTTTTGGCACTTTTAGCAAAATGTTGTCTCAGAATACATTAATGGTATTCCTGGAATAATTTAACACATACGCATACACAACCAACCAGAAAGATTCTGTTTTCTTTCTCTGAAAGCCCGAAGTCCTGGCTTTTCTTTCCAAAGGTGACATGCTACTCATACATATAGCACTATGGCCAACCTGAACATGAGTCAGCATAATTTCTGTGGCAATTGAGAGTTTTATATCTTTGTAGCACCTCAGGGATATCATTATGAGCATTAATTATTATTTGTCAAGTTACTGTTGTCTAAAATTTCTGACTACCTAGGTGGTAGATAAGGTGAAATTCATGCTATGTATTTTAGAATGTACACAGGCATTTTTGTCATCATGTAAATGAGGATGATGTCCTGTAAAGAATAGGCACTTTTATTAAATGAATCCAGTTGTTAAGCCAGCCTCTCCTATCTGCAACCACATTATCTGAGTACCTAAAAGATGGCTGGCACTGTGCTAGGCCCTGTGAATACAAAAGGATTTCAAAAGCTAATAATGACACCAGAATTAAGATAACAACACTGACTTCCAGCTTCCTCTCTAAATAGCCCCATGGCTCTCAGTCCACAGCATGCATTAGAACGTCCTGGAGAACAAGTTAAAACCTGCTTTCCTGAGCTGCAGCCCCGAAGCTTCTGATTCAGTAGTTTGAGGTGGGGCCCACGAACTGGCGTTTAAAAGCAAGCTCACAGGTTTTGCATTGTGCTTCAAAAATAAAAGTTTTTTTTTTAAGTTCAAGGCCAGGAAGGACAGAGAAATCTGAAAGGTTCTAGACTCTGAATCAAAGGGGAAAAGATGACGCATTTAGATTGCTTTGTTAGGTTTGATCAAAATCATTAGTATTTTCATTCTTGTAGGAGAAATAACTGATATAATGAGTTTGCCATTCTGGCACAGGTGATTTGGATGCTGCTGGGCTGAGGCCCACACTTGGAAAACCAGTGCTCTGACATAATATTCCTTTCTAGTACCCCTCTATAGACTGTCTTTAACCATACTCAATCTCCTAAATACTAATATTCCCCAAATTCTTCAGTTTTAACTAGAAGGATATAGGAAACTTCAGGCTACTTAGAATTGCTCACATTTCCCGTAAATAAACTCTTTGGGGACTTATGATAGACTATCTTGCAGCAGACCAAGTGTCTATGTTTATATTTAAAGCAAGAGTGAGAATGAGAAGGAAAAGAGAAAAAGGCACGTGGGAAAACAACCAGGAGGATTTAAGAGGCCACAAATCCTTTCTTAAGAGCTGGGAAGTTTATTGATGTGACTCTAACATTTTATGTTGTATTTCCCCTCACGAGCCTTACCAGCTGGTATGCCACATTGTATAAGAGGGTCAGATTCCCAAGAGGAAAGTGGGGGCTAAACTTTTGTTGGTACACTCATGAGGCTGGGAAGATAAAAATTGGACTTTAGCATTTCCAAGGCAGCTGTGACTCACGAGGACCAACCCCAGAGAGAAAGGAAGCACAGAGAAGTAGCCCAATATTCTGTGCCTTTTATGTTCTGTTGGTATTTGCCAATTCCTAAGGGGTACAAGTGAAATAGAAAGTCTCAAAAAAGATGAGAAATTAAGCAAAGATTTAGAAGTTTTACATTTTTGGGTAGAGAGAAAACTGAGTTCAGGTTGAGACTGGGTTGGTGGTGGGGTGGGGATGGGGGGGAGCTTGATAAAAATTCTCAGTTCTTGGGACTCCTGGAAAGATATCCCTTAAGGATGAGGTTAAAGCAGAACCAGACCAGACCCTTTAAAACCAAAATCCAAACTCAAATTAGTTCAGTTTTTGAATGGGTTAAGGTGATTGATTTTCCCCTCTCCTAAATGTCCACTGGGAGCTAATATTAAATCCTCTTTGGAGTAAAATAGCATAAACCAGAGACTCTACCTGTTTTTTTGTTGTTGTTATTGTTTGCTTGTTTGTTTTTTTGTTGTTGTTTTTCATATAAAAGGTTGGGCATTTAATGAAAATTCCCAGGTATATAAAGAAACATGGCCAGTAGGGATAAAAGGAATAGAAAAAGACCACAGTTGTTTGAAATGTAGGGTTTATCAAAATTGGCCTTTAAAAAAGCTGTGATTTTTATATTCATTAATATGAAACAATATGGAAAATTCAACTCTGGGGCAGTAATTAATAAGAATTATCAAATGGAAGTTCTAGAAATGAAGATGTAAATAACTGAAACTAAGAATTTATGAGTTTATAGAAGATTGAACTCAGATGAAGAAAGGAAGAAAGGAGAGTTGGAAATATACCATCTGGAGCATGAAAAACAAAAGGATAGAAAATAGAGAAAAGAATAATAAGAGACAATTGGAAAAGAACAAAAGGAGCTAACATAGATTTAATTGTATCCCAGAAGGGGAGGAGAGAGATAAGAAGCCAGAAATATATTAGAAAAAAATAATGGCCAAGAATTTTCAAAAACTGATGAAAGATATCAACACATAGTTTCAGGAGAAGCAGCAAACTCCAAGCAGGTTAAATACAAAAAAACCCAGACTTAGTAACATCATATTCAAATTGCTGAAACCTAAATAAAAAGAGAAAAAAAAAATTAAAGTAGCCCAGAATAAAAAAGAATGACATCTTTAAAGTGTTGGAAGAAAAATTGTGAAGTTAAAATAAAGGCATTTTTTCAGAAAAAGTGACATTAGTCATATAAGCAGATTTCTATAAAGAGAACTACCAAAAGTTACTCCTCAGGCAGAAAGAAAAGGAGCACAGTCAGAAGAACAAAAGTAACAAAAGGATGAAGAGCAGGAGAGAGGGTATGTACATGGGTAAATTGAAATAAATACTAACTGTACAGACCAATAATAATCAGCTCTTGTATTTAAAATATATGTTGAGCTAAAATACAGGACAACAATAGCACAGAGTGTGGGAGGGAATCAAGTGGAGTTAAAGTGGTCTAAGGTCCTTGAAATATCTGAGGGGAGGTAAAAATATACTTTATATGAGACATCAAAATGTCTAGAATGTGTGCTTAAATAGCTAGAGTAACATCTAAAACAATTAGTAAGAGAATGTTTAAATTTCAGGCTATTGACAGAGGAATTGGAATAATTTTTTTAAAATGCCTGATTAATCCAAAATAAGATAAGAAAGGGGAGAGAAAAGAACATAATACAACTGTGACATATAGAAAGCAAATACTGAAATGGTATGTATAAACCAAAATATTATCAGTTATTACATAAAATACATAATTCATGATTTATATATCCTATTAAAAAAGATATACTCTATGCTTTACTTTCACTTCCATATTTAGGTCTGTGATCCATCTTATTTTAATTTTCTGTCTATTGTGTTAGGTAGGGGCCAAGGTTTGTTTATTTACTCCACATAAATATCCAGTTGATCAAGCATTACTGGAAAGACCATTCTTATCATACTGAATTGCTGTGAGCCTTTGTCATAAATCATTTGACATATATGTGTGGGTCTATTTCTAGACATTCTATTCTGTTCCTTTGGTCTGTTTTTCAAACATGCATTAATAATTTCAAACACTGTCTTAATTACTGTAGGTTTAGAGTAAGTCTTGATATCTGGTCATGAAAATCCGCTGAACAAATAGAACATTATACACACAAGGCAATAAATGCATGGAAGAAAATAAAATTGCAACACATTTTAGAAAGAAATTTTGAAAGATTTAAATGAATGGAGTGATCGTGGTTATGGATTAGAAGACTCAATATTATGAAAAGATACCAGTTCTTCCCATGCTGATCATAGATTTAAGGCACTCACAATAAAAAGCCTAGTATTTGTTTGGTGTTAAAATTCACAAGATGATCATAAAATTTATATGGAATTGCAAGGGCTTGAGTAGCAAAGATAATCTTGAAGATGACAACGTTACATGACTTACAGTAACAGACATAAAGCTATAGCAATTAAGAAAATGTGATGGCCTAGTTTTGTGCATACATATAGATATCTATCTGTCTATGTATACACAGACACATACACACATACACACACACATATGTATGTTTTACATACACACATACCCACCATGCAAACTTATGAAGGAGAATAAAGAGTCAAGATACCTACCCAGCTATGTACACCTGCTTTGTTTATGACAGGTGATACACGGGCATGCAGTAGGAAGAGAATAATGTTTTCAACAAATAGTGCTGACACATTGAATATCCATATGGGAATACATGAATCTTGACCTGAAACAAAACAAAAATTTAATTTTAAGTGAATTTTCAATCTAATTGTGAAAGATAAAACTGAAGTTTCCCAAAGAAAACATAGAAGAATATATTCAGGACCTTGGATTAGGCAAAGATTTTTTTAAACAGGATTCAAAACCCACTAAGTAAAAAGGATAATATTTTTAAATTAGACTACATTAACATTAAGACTTTTTGGTTTTCAAAAGATACTATTTGAAAATAAAAGTGTAGACCCCATTGGGGAAGAAGGTATCTGCAATATATAATTTCAGTAAAGGACTCATACCTGGAAATTATAAATAACTCTTATAAATCACTAAGAAAAAGGCTGGCACCCAATAGAAAATGGGCAAACTATTTAAATAGATACTTCTCAAAGAAAATACCTTAATAGCCAATAAGTTTATGAAAATGTTTTCAATATCACTACTCATCAAGAAATGCAATTAAACTATAATAGGATATTACTGTACACTCATTAAAAAGCCTACAGTTAAAAGCGATTAACAATATCAAGTGTTGTTGAGAATATGGGGCCACTTTCATACATAGGAACTTTCACACAAGGCTCTTTGGATTGTATGTACCATTACTTTGGAGACTTTTTGACATTGTCTAGTATATCTGAATATATGCACACCCTATGACCCAGCATTTCCAATCCTAAGTATATACGCATCAGTTATTCATACATATGTGTACCAAAATAATATGCATGGTAAAATTATTCATAAAAGCCTCAAATTGGAAACAACCTAAAAGCTCATCAATAGTAGAATGGCTAAATAAATACAAAATGGAATACTATACATCAGTGAAAAAAGAACAAACTCTAACTGTTCACAAAAACTTGGATGAATCTCACACCCAAAATGGAGCTAAAGAAGTCAGTCTTTAAAGAATACATATTGTATGGCTCCATTTAATTAAACTTCCCAAATAGACCAAACTAATTCATGGTGATAGAAGAGGGAATAATTGTTACATTGGGTGGTGTTGTGACAGGGAGGGAATAGGGAATACTGGAGGATTCTGGGGAGCTGGCACAGTTTTATTTCCTGATCTGGATGTGTACACCTCGCAAACATTAATCAAGCTATGGATTTCATGATTTGCATATTTTTCTGCATGCATCTTATATGTTAACAAAAAGTTTACTTAAAAATCATTTTAGGATTTAAAATAAAATGTAGTTCTTTATACTTAACTCTTTGAAAAATGTAAGAAAAAGAAAGAAAACCTTTTGGGGACTGCTAGGGAACAATGCATTTCTCTGGCAAGTCCTCTGTCCTATGTTTACCTGCAGATTGAATATGAAGGTCCCTTTTCCAGAGACACAAGTAATCTGATTATGATGCCTAGAAGAGCAACATCTTATTTAAGGAGGGGATGTTTATGCTGAGCAGGCCTCAAAATTCAGACTGTTGTTACAATGCAAATGGAAGATATTGAGATCTGAAACATGAGCTCTCCTTGCAAATGATGGAGAACATGCTCAGGGACAGAGGCCAGGCTCTCATTTGTTCAGCATTGCCTTCCACGTGGCAAAGATCATCAGGCAACTCAAAGTGGGATGAGTGATGTGAGAACAGATTAGGGAATCTGGTTCTAAAATGTGTGAATTCATCCCTTCTGGGAGCAAGAGGAAAAACAAATAATTCAGGTTGCTGCACTTGAGTGGGCAGAGCTCCCACAGCAGGGGTGAACTGTGCTGCTTTCAGCATCAGCCGGGCCTCTTGATGTCCCCGTCTCCTCTCTCCTCGTGCAGAGCACCAAGCAGGAGGCCCGGGGACCTCACTCTTGACTGTGGATTCTGTGCTAATAATTCACAGTCTCCCTTACAGAAACTACCTCAGGTTCTTGGCTAATCTTTGGATTATGTACATAGCATGAACTTTGAATGAGATGAGTGTGCAGAATAAAGAAAAGCACAGTGTGCTCCGAGAAGATGGGAAGCATTGAAATTTGACACCATAACAACCAGTCAGATACCCAACATTCACTGAGCCCTAAGTGGATTCCAATTTGTGTGATGACAAGGGTTACCTCATTTCAAGCTCACAGCAACCGTATGGGGCTGCATGATATAATCACTGTCATTTTAGAGAAGGTGCAGCTGATGCAGAGGAAGGCAAAATCACTTACCTAAGACCACAGAGTTACTAAATAGTAGAGCCAGGGGTCAAATCCAGGATCTGTGGTGTCCTGACTTTCTATTGCTTCTTTCTGGTGGAAAGAACCATTTTTTTTTCCCGCTAGGAAAGAAATTCATGTAGTTCGTGAGGCTCCTAGAAATCCTTGGCTTGGGGCCAGGTAGTGACAGGATCAAGGAAGAGATCAATCTATTTTGTCCTATGCCTGCCCCTGTCTTCTGCTTATCGGGATCTTCTTAGACACCGGTCAATAAATCAACCAAGATTTCCCTCCTGGCATTTCTGAGAATATCCATTGGCTTGATATCCGTTATTTGAAAATAATTTCAGCAAAGACAGATACATAATCCTCTCATGGGTTTTCCCCCTCCTTGTAACATTATGTCTTTATTGAATACCTGGCACTGCTTTGTCCACTCTGAAGAATATTGGGAAACAGGATAGGAACACAACATTTGAAGAGTTAAGAATCCTTGTAAACCAAATTTACACAGAGGCTTGTGTATGAATTAGGCTATATTAATTTTTAATAATGATAATAATAAAGTCCAAAACAAAGCAAACAAAAACTGACATGAGCCCCCTCTTGCAATACATGGGGGTTCCAACCTTTCTTAAAATTTATGAGTCTATGTCTTATTTCAATTTAATGCTCCTGAATTCACTTTGAAAATACTGTCTGACTCTTGTCCCCATGCTTGGTGCCATTTCCTCAAAACTATAGGAATATCAATGCCAATCTTCTGATGCCCCCAAAGCCACAAGTTATCCAGGTGTCAGAGGAACCCAGAAGTCTCTGCTACCTCCGGATCTGAAACCACAGCATGATTAATGCAGAAGTGGGCACAAGACTCTATTCTCCAATTTGCTTTCATATTCTGTCAAGCGCCAAAGCTTGTGTCTTTTTGTCTCAAGGTTTACTCATGCATCACCTTTCTCCTGTAGTCTTGTCTTCTGTCTGTGGTGCCAGGTTGAGCTAGGGACTGGCCTCTTTCTTTGTCTCCAGGTAGTGAGATACAAAACCCCTTCATGTAGGCTCCATCTCCTATCATCAACTAAAGGCTTAGAGACCTGAAGGGTCACCTGCCTCAACAGGTGGTAAGATATGGGTTTGTTTGTTTGTCTACAATAAATAGTTTACTAGGTGCCTGTTTTATATCAGGTACTTTTCATTTAGGTATAAACATAATTCTGTTTGTCTGAATGCATGTTTTGTGTTAAAATTTGATTCTCTTGTATCAAATTTTAAATAAAAAATCTGACCACAGGCAGTAGAAAGTGGCAGATGCTTTCCTTTCATTCCAAACAAAAAAAGGAAAGGTAATTTACAACATTATATCATAATAATCTATTTTTTCACATCCCCTGATAAGCTATAAATATCAGTAAGGTTCAAATCAGTCTATTCCTGGTTGCAGCTTTAGCATCTCGGCTTCCAGTGCCTAACCTATAACAGGAACTCAGTAAATGTGTGTAGTTTGGATAGTTTTCCCCCAAGGAATCTAGAGATAAAGCCCAAACTTGAAGTGAAAAGACTCTTAAAATTTGCATAACATCTAACACACATTAAAAGTCTTCATCTGAAATCTAAATCCCTTCTTTCATTCTGTACTCCTGCATGTCTTAATTCCAACTTAAGAATATCAATGAAAACATTGCTAAAACCAGAGCAAATAAGAGAACTTCTTATTCACAGAAGATAATCAAAGGCTAGGTACACTGATGCGGCTTAACTCCATGTACAATAGGATGTATCTGAGCCAGAATTCTGCAGATTTGATGTGTGCAAGTAATGAAATCTCTTCCTCCAAATAGCATATGAGGCCACTCTTGAAATCTAGGTGACAAAAATGAGTCTATAATAGTCCTCCTCCTAAATTGATGTGTTACTAAGAGAACCACATAACTCTTGAAATTAATGAAAAATCGCATTGTCAGGAATCCCATCCCTGATGCTTTCAAGACTCCCTTCAAGTGCACATTAATCCAAGAACCTTCATTAGAAGCCACAAGGTGGGAAGCGGATGTGGCTCAAGTGATTGAGCTCCTGCCTACCACATGGGAGGTCCCAGGTTCAGTTCCCGGTGCCTCCTGGAGAAGGCAAGAAGACAGCGAGCTGATGTGATAGGCGGGTGCAGCAAGCTGATGCAACAAGATAACGCAACAAGAGACATGAGGAAAACATAATGAGAGACACAACAAAGCAGGGAGCGAAGGTGGCACAGGTGATTGGGTGCCTCCCTCCCTCATTGGAGGTCCCGGGTTCAGTTCCCGGTGCCTCCTAAAAAAAAAAAAGAAAACCACACAACAAACAGACACAGCAAATGCAAACAATGAGAGGGTGGGGAGAAATGAATAAAATAAATCTTTTAAAAAAAAAAAAAGAAGCCACAAGACAAGTAGCCCGTTCTGCTTCCATTTCAGACTTGTGACAAATCCAAGAACACACACACACATCATGCATGTATGCATCACTCTTACCTTAAAGACAAAGAACACTTGATCCAGGGACAACCAGGAAGTTGTGTCTAGGAAGCAGAATAGTTTCCAACTACATCTGCATGTTAGGAAACCGATTGAAGAATTCTGCGCTGAAACTCAAGCATCCATTGAGAGGTGAGATCTCTCTGCCTGGGGATTTGTTGAAGATGAATTTCCCGTGGCCCACTAATGAGCACCTAACGAGCCTATATACTTTGAGCACAATCACTCACTTTCCCAGGGAAACTCAATGCAAAGACCTAAAGGCACAGGATGGAAGGAGAAGGTCCTAATCAGTGTTAAGAACTCAACAAAACTAATTTGGAAGACATTCATTTGAGAGGACTGCTAGGCATAAGTAGTGTCTGCATGTTATGGAAGATAATTAAATCTGTTTTAAACAGCTGTAAGAATAAAGAGATGCAATTCACTGCATAATTTAAGACTTTTAAATTAAATCTGAGTCGAGGGACTAAAATTAAAACTTTGATCTGTATCTCATTTTTTTAATACTTCAATTTACATACAAAAACTGGAACTTAATAAGGAAAATTCATGATTATAACTTCCTCTGTAAGATTTAACTCCAAAACATGAGGGCTCTGTCCTCATTCGATGGATTTCAATGATCCGTAATTTCACATACATTGCAATACTAATGGATACATAAAAGTAAGCACAGTGTAATAACGCGTCATAAGTATTGCGGGATGCTGCTAGCCCTCAGATGGGAGAGAGGATGGCTCTTGATAGAATTTTCTGTGTAACACTCATTTGTCTGAATTCATGAAAGAATTTGACCTACTTTTACAGCTGGAGAATAGGATATTTGGGCCTGTTTGAGATGGTAGGAAGATTTAGCAGGAAGTGTTTAGTCGAGGCAGGTATCCGCTCCTAGGCAGATCAGAGCTGCTGCAGAGGCCTCAGCTGTTTTCTCCTTCCACGACAAAGTAGCTGGAGCTGGTTTTAATGAGCCATGGAGATTTAAGAGGCTTTCTCATGTATTATTCCTTACTCCATTTGGCTTTATTCTCTTTGACTCTAGCAAGGTAATTGAGTCACTTCATTTCTTCTTTCTTGTTGCTCAGTGTTAAAAAAGAAGAAGGAAATGAGGCAGACAGTTTAGGTTCTTTAGCCAGAGGCCTCGTGTTTAAACTTCAGACTAAATGGGTTGGCAGCTCTTTCTAAGGCTCTGCTTCTCTGTCTCCTCAGTATTGCTTGACATGTATTTGGAGTATTGCTGTTCTTAAGCATCATTGAGAAAACACATTCTAAGAAGTTCAGTCTGATGTGATATGCAGGGAAGATGCCTAGCTCATCCCTGAGAGTGCGGGTTCAGTGAACACACCAGAGGCTGCAGTCCTGGAGTGCCTTAGGTTGGGATTTCCAGTCTCCTAACCCTGCTGCCTTAGGCCCTGCAACTCTGATACCCTACTCCATGCACATAGGTGGCCGTGACCCCTGAATCAGGGCCTCCCCACAGCACTCACGTCTTTATGGAATGTGCAACTTCCTCAGGCTTCTGACTTTATACTTTACCATTCATGGTTCCTGACTCTGACTCACATCTCAGCCTAATCTGCCATTATTGTACAATGGAGAGTCTACCAAGTGACAACAGCACCCAGATGGGTCTTCATCTTCCCTGAGAGTTGAGATTATTTCAGCAGCCTGAGAGATATTGGAATATATGTGAATGTTCAGTGATGCCAATAATAAGAATAGTAGAATTTTAAAATCACAGATTATCTGAGCTGGAAGTGACCAGTGGTATCTTCTCGTCTACCCATTTTTAAAATTTACAGGTAAGGAAATTGAGATCCAAATGAAAAATGTTTTTCATAGGCCTCTCATAGGCCTCCTAACTCCCGGGTAAGCACCTGGCTTTTGTAAGGCACCTCTTCCACACATAGCATCTCTGCAGACCTTTGTAAACTTGCTTACATTCCACAATAACCTCATTATTTGGAAAGGGGTGAAGTGACATCCAGGGCAAGAAATCATCTATTCATAAGTCATATATCCATTGTATAGAAGGGGTTTTATGACTTGATGAAGCCCTCCAAGTGATGCTAGGTGTGGAAATTTTGAAAGCTATTTAAAACTGTTGTCAGCATAATGCTAAAGCAGTATAATGATTGCATTGTTGGTCTTGTGTGTGTGTCCATGTGCATTTTCACTCATTGAAATGTTATCCACCAATGCATTAACAGAGTAGGCTGGTTATGGGGGATTTTAACTTTTGCATCATTTCATGTATTTTCTAATTTTTCCAATGAGTATATCATTATCTCTCTTTCTTCTTTTTTCTCTAATAAAAATAAACTTTTTTATTATACATTTTTAGTATGAGGAAAAACTACTTGCATGGTTTATTTCTAAAAGAATCTTCTTCCTACTCTTAAACTTTAAAAACAATTGTTCTTATTATACAACTGAATGCTTTACATTTAGAATAATAAAACAGTCATTCGAGAACATTTATAAGAGGTGGGTCATTTGGCAGCCCCAATTTTTCCTACTAAAGCACGCAGAGGTAATTTAAAAGCCACCATTCAATGGGAACAGTATAGCAATATCCTTTATCACCTCAAATAGTGTTTCCAAAGCACAATGGTTCAAGGTTTTGAGCCTATCAATACCACAATATCTAGATGGAGTCAAGAGGCTCCAGCTTACAATCAGCTATCTGCTTACACCAAGTGTCCTTATGGTATTCTGTTCCATTCCAAACCAGACATCAATTACAGGAGATGTAGAAAGGAATTTAGGGATTTTGCTGTTCAAGCAAATGCATGGTGCCCATTTGCAAGGGAAGGACTAAACCATTTTGTGATACTTCAGTTGGGAGTCAATGGCCTGGAAGTATTTGGTTCTTTAGTTAGGCAAGTACTAAGGATGAGAGTCCTAAAGTAGGGCCTGAGAAAACCAGCCATCTGCAAATATGGTGAGAGTCCATATTTGCCCGCCTGACCTCACTGGCCTTGTCAGACTTTAGTTCTTGGATGAAACATTCTGAACTCCAGGCTCCACCCTCCTTGCTGTGGTGAATGCCTGCCCTCCAAGGTAGACCATTCATGTTCATTGCTGCCTTCACCTGCAGAGAGGCTCAGGGGCTCTGCACATTTGGAGATATACCTGTGCTTCAGAAAACTCTCTCTGAATCTTCAGTTATTCATATATCTGGACCTCTTGGGACTGTTGTCCAAGCTCAGTTTTAAAACTGAAGTGAAGCCCATAGGACATGATTCAAACTAAACAGCCAGGTCATACACTCTCCCAGCTGATGTGGTAAAGCCACCTCAGCTTTCAGCAATGGTAGCACCTCTTGGAAGGGATATCAGAGATGACTAAGAGCTTGCTTGGAAACAGAAGACAGGGCATGTGCAACTGCCTTTTCTCTTAGACCTTTGTTGCCCTATGCTAGCTTACCATCACAAAATAGCACATGGGCACATCCAGCACAGCTACAGGACTTTGTATCTTGATTAATCTTATTTTCCTTTGTTATCACTCATACCACCAGGGAATCTCACGATCCCATTTTGCTACTTCCATGATATTTTATGAAGCCTGGCATATGGCACTAGGATCCTCTTATAGCACTATTTTCTGAAGAACCAGATCCATCCTGGCATTTCTCTAAAAGGTTTTCTTAATTGAAGCTTACAAAAGCTCTCTGGCTTCACAG
The DNA here is from genome assembly GCA_029593785.1 of Cabassous unicinctus. Taxonomy (NCBI): domain Eukaryota; kingdom Metazoa; phylum Chordata; class Mammalia; order Cingulata; family Chlamyphoridae; genus Cabassous; species Cabassous unicinctus. The sequence continues at coordinate 47,279 of JAQZBX010002360.1, read as the reverse complement.
ATTACTGAAGCCATTTTTCATCGCCCACCTGGGAATGAGCACAATAGGATCGTTTGTATGCTTTCTGTGAACTAGCTGTAGGAATGCTGGATCTGGAGTTAAGAAAAGCTCAGTTCAAACTGTCTTGTGACTCTAGAAAATCTTTTAACAAGCCAGAGTATTTTAGGGCTGGAGATTAAATGAGATAATATATGTAGAGGACTAGTTATTATTGCTGGCACATGAAGCTTTCAAGAAATGCACTCCCTCTTCTTCCTTCGACCCCCAAAGGGTGTTCTAGAACAATCTAGAACTTGCCCTCTGACTTTATGTAAGAAGTCACCGGTCAAGGTACAGTCTTTCTGAATGACCTCAGAATGGACACTGCTTCTCCCCATGGAGAAATTTTGGCTGACAAAATCTCTTTGAAAGACAGGGTACATTGTACCATAGTTATCTTCGTTCCTGCTCTGTATGGAGACCTGGCTAAACTGTGTCTAAACCTATGCAAGACAGTGGTAGCTTATTTTTATCTCACGCTCCCCATCCCTGCCTAAATATCCTTACACATAAGAAGAAGGGGCTGGAATATCTGATTTTTTTTTCTGTCACTCAAATCTGCTTTATTGATATGTTTTATCTTACCTTTGTCAAAAGAGCATTGAAATAACAATAATACTCTAAGACTATAATCTGTAACAAATGTTCCACAACAACGTAAGGTGTTGGTGGAGGGGTGTTGCATGAGAATTCTGCACCTTATGCACAATTGTTTTGTAAGTTCACAACTTTACTACTAAAAATATAAATCTATAATAAAGAAATAAAAAACAATAGAATTCTAAGACCAAAGTTGGCTAGATCCCATCCTCAATCAAACCAATGTCTTATTACCTTCTAGTAATTTCCCACATACTTAATCAATACGTGCATATTTACAGTAATAGTAGAGATGAAATATTGTATTTTGCAATATCTCTTATGTTATACCAAGCCCCACCTCCTTTAAAATTTGGTGAAATCTTTTTTTCTCCTCATTTACTCTCTCTCCCTCTTAATACTGGCTGCACCCTCACCAGCACCTTTCTCTACGCTCATATACATACACACACAAATGTATTATACATATATCGTGTTACTTTTTTGCATTTCTAAATATACAACTGTCTCTTGCTTATGATCTTTAAGGTCCTTTCCAAGACTAAATTTCAGTGAAGGCTGAGTCAGGCCTTCCCTGGAGCTTCCTATGTATGAGTCTGGTTTCTGTCTCCAGTGGATCTCCATTGCCTTCAGGGGCATCTTGGGGTCTTATTTCCTGGCCTGAGGCTGTCAGTGTCGAGTTACCTAAGCATTTGTTTTCGATTTCTCCTCTGAAGCCATGTTATAGGAAATGATAGGTTCATACACCTTTCACGCCTCAGTTTAATCTTTGCTTCGTTGTGGCCACTGATATATTTGCTTTTCTGTTACAGAAGTCGGTGATGTCCTTGGAGATTGGATTCTTGTGGCTTTTGGGCTTTCTCAGACACGTGCTTTGAATTAACATTCTCAGTTCTGTTTCTATATTAGGATACACGATTAAAGGCCATTTGATCTAAAGAGTTTGATATGAGATTCTGCATGTTTGCCAGCCTGGGTTCAGTTTCAAGAATGTTGCCTTTTCATTTATCAGATTGAAGAAACTTTCAATTCTACCTGCGATTTTCCTGGCTACTGATTATGAACATCTGTTGTTTCTCATATGCTCTCTTTTCTTTCTGACTTGAGCATGATGCTGCTTCACCAGAGGGAAGAGAGAAGAAGGAGAGTCTGGAGTCCGTGCCAACCCCGCTTTCCATATCTGAGCAATGTCAGAGAGGGAAACAGAGTCAAATCTAGGAATAGAATCCAGTAAGACAAGAATGGGATTCCTTATCTTTCTTATCAGCCTTTCTCTCACTCTGAAAGGTATTTTAAGTAACTTTCAATTAAAGAAGCTCAAGGAGAACAGAGCTGGCTGCATGGATAACTTAAACCACTGGTGATCTCAAACCCTTTCTTAGGTCTCTATATCTAGCCTTGTGACTTCAGGCATATCATTTAAGCTCTCAGTGCCCCAGTGCTCCTGTTCTACCAAACAGATCTATCTTCCCTTCCTATCTCCCAGGTCTCCTAACAACCAAGTGAGAGCATATACAAGAAATTATTTTGTTGAACAAACACATTCAAAACACGCAACATTCACAATTTATTGAACACAAAGGAACACAAGCACCCTGTCGGGCACTGAGGATACTGCCAGCAGCAAGGAGCACCCCAGCCCTCAGGAGTTTCACAAAGTACCCTCCTATCACCCAGCGGCTCATTCTCCTAGAGACATGAGCTAATCTTGACTGTGCGTGTCGTGGAAATTTTGCTTGTGATTGCGTTCCAGTCCACCAACAGTGAGGTTAGTTCTTCAGTGCCTGGCTTTATGAATGCATCTTAAAACATCCTGGTGAGGTTTTACCATCATATCAAAATAGACTAAGAGTATTTTAAATTAAAAATACCTTGTCATCTTCCCCCCAGTCCTTGCTTAAAACACTTTATGCCTTCTCGTCACTCTTAGGTGAAAGATCAAAATTAGAAACTAAGCCCACGGGTCCTAAAAGATTTGTTTTTCCTCCCCAGCTCATTTCATAACACGTTCCTGCTGGTTGTCTTCCGTAGATGTCCTTTCATTCCCTCGCCCCTCCCATCTCCTTTCTGCCCCAGGACACTTGCACATTTGGTTCCCTCTGTTCCGGCTGTCTGGATTCCCTCACCTCCACCCCACTCTTTCATCTCCTTTGTCAGGTTAATATCTGCTCCTCCTTCAGGTCTTCTCAGCTCAGTCATTACTTCCTCTAGGAAGCTTTCCTTGAAGTTCCCAATCCCAGAAGATCTCCAGCTCTCCTATTGTACAAGCTTACAGTACCATGCATCTCTTCCTCATATCACCCACTCTCATATTTCTTTATTTGCGTGACTTCTTTAATTAATGTCCATCTTCCTCACTAGAAGTCTGTAAGTTCAGGAAAGTTGGGACCACATCTGTTTGGGTTTGGTTGGTTATTATTTACTTATCTGTGTCTTCCTGGTGGTGTCTGACACATGATAGACACTCAATAAATCCTGCTTCATGGTTGGATGAATGAATGAATGACCAGAGAGCCAGTTAATACAGGACAAGCATGCCTAATCAAATGGTGCTCCAGAGAAGAGGCTCTCTTCTCTTTACTCTCTGATTCTCTGGCATCTATAGTGCCTCAGATGGTGATCACAGGCCAAGAAAGCCAGAAACTGATGAGAGAAGAGCCCCAAAGTCATATAGTTAAAACTGTATTAGGCTTGCCACCCACCTGAGAGCCCCTGAAAGCAAAGGCATGGGATCTAGCTAAGTTTGTTTTCATGGCCTGACTCTGTAATGGCAGTCTGACTTATTCACTAGTCTAGACACTGTGTATCTCTCTCTTGTCACCTGGTATACGCTGAGAACATTGTCATGCATGGAGAATTAGGAGTGCTTTCAGGCCAAAAGACCAGCATGACACACAGTGGAAGTCTAGACCGACAGAACCTGGGAGAGGTTTTGTGTATCTGATAGGAGTCCAAGTACAGACCCACAAAAGAAGACCAATGAATATCAGATAGAAAGGACAAGTGAGAATTAAGCAATGGCAGCCAAAGTTGTGCCCTTCCAGTTGTGTGAGTAGCTGCCATCTCATTAGAGGCTGTGGTAGACTCAGCTGAAGAGGTCAATCTGCGCCCCTGTCCTCCTGCAAATGATGGCCACTGCCTGGTGTCCACTCTGGCCCTACAAGTACCCTCAGTGCCTCTCTCCCTCTCTTGTCCTGCTCCCTCACTCTTGCTCTCTCTGCTCCGCCTTCCTCCCTCCTTCCCTCTGTCCCTCTCTAATGGAAACTATATGGCTTGTTTTATTCCATGGTTAACCTCTAACTCCCAGCTAACCCTTATAGTTCTCTCAGACACATGTTTCAAATTATCTGTGAGTAGATTATAAAATGGGCTCTTCTCCCATGCCTACACCCAGGGCTGTCTTAGCAGCACCTCTGTTGAAAAGCCAAAAATCCCAAGCATGGAAACCAACCAGAAACAGAATGAGAAATTGACTGGTTCACTTTGCTTGTCCAAATGAAGGACAAGTCAGCGGGGATGGCAGATGTTTATTTTTATTAGTGGAAGGGGAATTCTAGTAATTACATTGTGTCTGGGCTTGTGGACATTTGTTTTGCTGGTTTGAATGGAGTTTCTTTTTCCACCCAAGGGGAGAATTTTTGTCCATGTGCTACTCACTGAAGAGTTAGCTGCCATGTGCTATACACATAATGCTCGGCTGGGCAGAGGTCAGAGGAACAAGCCACCTCAATCCATAGGAGATGGACCGCTTTTTCCTCTGCTGTGAATTAATCTTTTAAATGTCAGCATTTTAAACTTGGCCTTTTCAAAAACTATGATACCTTATGAACCTAACTTAATCAAAAATACCTTTCCAGTTCAAAGGGCCCTCCCCCACTCCCAGAGAATGGGAAAGGCTAACAACAACAGCAAGAACAAAGAAAAAACATGTTAAAGGATGGATTCTGCGTGAGGGATGGTGCTTTTTGGTCAATTGTTTCTAAACATGATTGTTTCTTGAGAATCTCAACTGTAATTCCAAAGGCCATTTCTTTTTTATAGGTCTGGGATCTTTATAAAGCAGACTTTATCTTCTCTTGCCTAGCCACTGGAAATTTAGAATCATATGATGCTGCTGATTTTGAAGTCATTTAATTTGGTAGGCATGGCACAGATTAAAAATTACCTACATTTCTTTTATAACAACACTTTGGGTTAAGATGGTAAAGTATTATGATGTCCATTTCATGGATTAGGTAACTGAGACCCTGAGAGTTTGAAGTCACCCAATGTGTTAATGGCTTTTGTCACAATACCATATTCTGCCTTGTAATGAATACACTGGAAGTCCAGAGCATTCCTAGTTCGAATCCCAGGATAGTCACGAAATAGCTGTATTCACCTTCAGCAAATGAGTAAACCTTTCTTGACTTCGACTTCCTTAGCTGTAAAATGGAAGAATGTTGCCTACTTTTCTCTCCAGACCAAGATGCTGCGAAAAATAGAACATAAGGTGTTTGCAAACATTTGGATAGGTGCACAATACTGAAATATACATCACCCATTATCTTGAATGATAATAGGGTGGAGTCCAACTTCATGCCAGTTGTAAGGTGAGGCGTCTTCCATCCTTCCCTGAACACATTAGGGAAACATGAACAGAGGGGAGAGCCAGGGGCCCTGAAAACACTGGGCGTGGTCTGCGACCTTGCCAGGGGGCTGGATTTTTAAAAACTAGGCGTGTGCACCTTTTATTCATCTGGATGATAAGCATATGAGCAAAGCCTTCAGACGTGAATATCAGATCGGAGCTGATAATCAAACACTGTTCATTTTCAAAACCTTGAAACTTCTGGTCGTCAGTGCCCTTCAGATTTGGAGAGCATCCATCTTAGCAGATTCTTGCCTACCAGGGAATATCACAGGGATTCTGTCAGACGCAGACAGATGCTCCCAGCTGTAGGAGGGTGCCAAGGCTGTCGTTATCCATGAGCCAGGGACCAGGACAAGCCCCCGCCCCACACCTAGTGCAGAAGCAGCCAAGCACCGACTCCCTTTCCGCTGACGCTGGGCTGTTTTTCAGGGTGATGTCCAGAGGACGCTTATCCAAGTGGACTTTGGCGATGGCATCGCAGTATCTTACGTCAACCTCAGCTCCATGGAAGACGGGATCAAGCACATCTACCAGAACGTGGGCATTTTCCGAGTGACCGTGCAGGTGGACAACAGTCTGGGTTCTGACAGCGCCGTCCTGTACTTACATGTAACTTGTATGTTATTACTGTTGTTGGTTTATAACATATCTTAAATAGCCTGTCCTTTTAAAATCTAACCCAACATTTCAAATCTAGAAAAACCTCACCGGTTACCTTTTAGCAAAAGGAGTGAGAGGACAAGAGAGCCAAGGTGGGTGGGAGCAAGCAGAAAAGGCAGTAAGTGGGCTTTGAATAACCCTCACCTCTACCTTCATCTGGTTTCTCTAGGCACTTCCTTGCCTCTTCCAGATGCCCCTAAGGTATAACATCTGTGTCTGGGGGCTGGGCCAGAGCAACACACAGTGCTATTTGGTTGAATTATATGGATTTATGTTTTCATATTATTATTATTTTGGTCAGAAATTGTTGAAAACCACCCACATTTATGGCTCAACCTCATACACTGAGAATTAGCACAAGTAAAGGAACTTCTCCCCCACCTCATTATTTCACTCTTCCCACTACTAACAATCATTTTAGACTTTTGCTCCTGTTTTTTTGTTTTGTTTTGTTTTTAAGTGTGTTTCCTGGGCTTCTGTCTTGATGATTTGCTGTTAAGGAGGAGGTGGTGGAGGGCACAGTGTAGACAAATGTTAAAGAAGCTACATTAGGAAAGACTCAAGAGAAATTCCCGAGTTTCTGCCCCACTGAGGAGTCTAACGTTGTGACTAAATATGATGAGATAACGTTAACTCCTAAGTTATGTTTGGTGAAAATATGCGTCAGAAATGCCTCTTATGGTAGATGTGTGGGTGTCTCCCAACAGTCTTAGGAGTTGTTTTGGTTTCCAGATAAACAATTCGCTTGAAAGGAAAGTGGCTCCTTTATATGAATAGCCTTCTTCAAATTAAGTTTAAGTTCGAGACCCAAAGTATTAAGGTCGGCAGTTATTCAATGCCTCTCCCGAGCCCCTTGCTCATTCAGCCAAATTGAGTAGACAAAGCAACAACTAGAATCTTGTTTTTAAAAACAAACAAACAAACAAAAAACTTGTGGTGGCAAGGGGAGGACAAGACAGTTTAGGAGTCCCCAAGAGATTGTTTGTTTACAGATCTTTTATCTCCTGTTACGTTTATGATGTAGAATCACACGCTCCCACCGGGTGTAAAGAGGCTTATGCATCTTTCCCAGCATACCAGCTCTACCTCCCTCTTTCAGCTAAAATTACTGTGTGCCAGACTTTGTGCTAAACAAGCTCTTTATGCATATGATCTCACTCCTCAAAACAATCCTAGAAGTGGGCACTATTAGAACCCTACTTAACAAAGAGAATTGAGATCCAGAGAGCTTAAGTAACTAACACCTTTAAAGTTGCAAATTGACTATCTGGCAGAGCCAGGCTTCAGCTTCAAGTCTCCCTCTCTCAGGTGTTCTAGCTCTGGATCACTAAGGTTGGTATCAGAGTCAGGGGGCGCCTGGGGCTAAGGGGACTAAATCTCCAGCAGCCCTTACTTTCCCTTCACAGCCAAATGCGCATTTAGGCTCATGCAATAACATGTGTTCAAGACACATCAACAGCAGACTGTACCCTTCAGTCTAGGGACTTGCTGGAGCTGCCTCTTACTAAGACATCAGAGCTCCCCATATGACAGTATTCAGGGGAGTAAAAGTGATGATATCGTAGGAATAACCTTAACATCTTTTAAAATGACATCACGAAATTTGATTATTAGTATTAAAAACTACCTTCAGCACAAAGGTGGTTAGATTTGCTGAGAACAGAGGCCTACAGAGCAGCTTATCTTTCCCCACAGCTTATTCTGTAAGAGGGATTTTTTGTTAAAGCTACTGTCCTTAAAAGCTACAATAATTTTTTTGCATCTATTTATTAAGCATCTACCGCAATCCAATTATATGTAAATACTGGTTTAAAATTAATCGGCAGCATCCTTTCTCAGGGTCTGCCACTGCATTTTCCGAAGCTCACCCTCCTCATTGCCCTGTGGACTTTTCCTTACCCCTAAATGTAATTTTATCCCTTGAGGATTTCCAGCCTGCCAGAGCCCTTTTCCATTTACTAAAGCCTGAAAAGGAAACAGCACAGAGCTTGCGTCTGGTGGAGATTAAGGGCTGCCAAAGCAGGGAATTCTAAAAGAAACAAGCTGCTTTGTTCACTAGCAGTTTTTTTCCTTACATTAGATTAGTTGAGTGGCTAAATGATTTGACCTTAACCTTAGTCGAAGAAGATTTGTATTTGTAACTTTGTGTTCTGATTTTATGTTTGCAGATTTCATCTTGGGTTAAGTGGCTGAATAAGCATGCATTATATAATGGTACCCCTTTCTAGCCTGGTTTGAGGACAAGAATTCTTTTGTACTAATTATATTGTCAGGATTATGTTTTAAGCTGTTTAACTCATATCTAAAACCCATGGCATTAGCAGTTTCAGCAGGTTCTCACATGTTAGCTTAGTACTTCTCTTCTACAGGACCCATTGCACTTTACTACGCTCACAAACCCATTAGCTCATCCTCACATCCCTACCTTAATGGATGGTCCCTTCTTTCAGATGGAATCAACAGGGATTGGAGAAGTTCTATGGCTTTGGCACCACTTCACACTAAATGGGAGTCAGAGCAAGACCACAACTGATTCCCACTCCCAGCCATCTTAAACTTGAAGGGTGTTAGCAATTTTTGGTGCCAAAGTGCCAGGATATGGGATGGGGATGGGGGAGCTTGGCTTTGCAGAGAAAAAGAAAACAAGCAAGCGTGGGCCTGAGTCAGGTGTTCTGGTGGTTCTCCCTGGCCACGTCACTCCATCTCTCTTATCCTAGCTTTTCTCTTCTGTCAAATGAGGGATGTACATCTTCCTCCCAAAGGTACCACCAAGTAAAAGATGCTGTACCCTGTCAACTAGTGACACTTGACTTTTCCATCATTACAAAGTATCATATGCATTTGGATTCAGTGGGTTCTAAATTAGCATCAGCTTAGCTCTGCACCGCCCACCGCCCACCCTTTCCCTGAGGGTTCTGGAGGAGAGCCCATGGCCCATGACTCCCTCCCCTCTCCAGTGCAGAAGGTGATTTGATTCCAAATCGGAAGTTTTTTTAAAATATGGGTTTGTAAAGGTCAGCATAAACAAATGGATTCGATGTTCCTGCTGTAACCTTTCTGGGAGTGGGCACGCAGCTCTTGCTGGGCGGCTGGGTAATTTGTTGTAGCCTGACAGTTGGAAATTCCTTGGGGGATAGTATTCACAGTGCTCTGTTAGTTTGCAAACTAATGAGACACATGGTGCAACTAGTGTTGCTTTCAGCTGGATGGGGCAGAGAATTTAGAGGGCATGCAGATTTCTGCTCAAAAAGCTGCCCTAGCTAAGCCAGTCTTGCAGAAAAAATCACCAGACTGTGCAAACGTGCAGAAAGAAAAATGAAAAAAAAAATGTGTGTTGAATATTCCATTCTCTGCCTAACCTCTCCTCAATTACTTCCTTACACAGGACACATTTGCAGATATTTTCTTGTCCCCCATCTTAGGATAAAGTGATCAGTTTCTTGAAAACCTATGTAGTTTTGCAACTGTTCATATATTCATGATATTGGTTAGCAAATGTCAGACCAGGGTTTTGTAAAGTGTGGTTAATAAGCCACCTGCCTCAGAGTTATGTGATAAAAACCTAGTATCCTGGACCCCATCCCAGAACTACTAACTTAGAATTCCTGGAAGTGTGGCCCCATAATCTGCTTTGAACAGGTTAATGTGATTCTTATACACACTGGTTTGAGAAACCGTGTTTGAGGATCTCAGCTTTACACTTGGAATCCCTTTTATTTCTTCTTGTAGCTTTTTAAAAAAGTTTTAGACTAACGGTGATATGATGTATACACAATGTTTAATTTAGGTGGTTAGAGGAAGTCTCCAGAAAACATAAATGCTAGAGGCAGGGCACAGCGCCACGACATGGGCAAGCACACGCGATGTTCTGTCTCACAGAGTTCAGTTGTTTCCTTCAGCACAGGAGGGCTAAATCAGAAGAGAGAAGGGCAACCCAATTCACACAGGTAATTCCCCAGTTCTCTCAACCATTCTTGCCAGGAAGATTCATATGGAGTGATGCAGCGCCACCTGCTGTCTATTCTGTGTGCTGCAGACACCTGTCTGATGGAGCAGCATCTGCCAGCTTGTTCAGCTCTCTGCATAGGGCAGCCAGCCAGATGGAGGCCTCCAGGGCCTAGGGTCTCACTTCTGCGGCCCTGTTACGGGATACTGCACCCACTGCGCAGAGCAGAATGCTTAAAGGATAGGCTTTTGGGGGAGGGGCAGCAAACCCATAAAAAATACATGTATACAAGAAACCATGGGAATCTCAAATTTCACATACACTTGTATGCTTGTATAAATATATGTATAAAAGCAAGAAAGATCTTGTACAACCACACATGTACATATTTTAGGATAAGCACCTGACCTCCTCAAGGTCTTTGCACTCGCTGTACCCTCACCCTGGAACGCCCCTAACAGAAACTTGACACACATTTCACTTCATTCAAGCTGCTGCTCAATGTCGTTTTCCCCGAGAAACCTTCCCTGACCAACCTATCAAAAGTAGCTCTCCACCATCATTCTCTATCACCTAACCCTGCTTTTGTGTTTAATGCCTACCTCGGTCAGAGCCCCCACTGAGAGCCACGTGTCCCAGTGTCTACAGCGACACCTGGCACGTAGTAGCACTCACAAACTGTTGAATGAGTGAATGACCCTATTTCCCTAACACAATTCAGTTTTTGTAAGTTTAGCATGGTAATGGTCCTTTGATGTTTCAACTTTAAATAAAATTATTAAATGCTCATATATGGGAGAGACAAAGCAAGTCAACCCCTTTGGAATGGCACTAAGTATTTCTAGCAGAGCTTATGTAGTACTTGCATTCTAACTGATGCAATTAGCTCAGATCAGGGGAGTAAAGGAGAGAGTTACAGAGGAGGGAACGCTGGACCTCAGGCACGAAAGCTGACAGGTGCTTACGGAAGATATGACAGCAAAATCCCTAAGCCCGAACAAGACACGGCCTGCTAGAGCAAAACGTGTGATGACGGGGGAGCAAGAACCATACGATAAAGAAGGGTACATGCAAAGTGCATTTCCAAATGTCTGGGACATATTTAAGTAATCAGTAAGTGGCAACTCTTAATAGCTATTTTGTTAAAGCTTTTGGAAAGGTGTTATTGGGCATTTGCCCATGGCTAGAGCAGGGGCTCTGAAATCAAACTGTTTTGGTTCACACCATGGAGTTGATATTTCCTAGCTGACTTGAGAAGTCACCCACATCTATAAGGATTAAATGAGAAAAAAAGTAGAATCCTGAGCAGAGTACATGACACATAGCCCTCATCAATAAATATTACCCTTTTATTATTTCATCAAAGTCTTCTAATTTATGAGCACCTAATTCCTAATAAGTTGTTTATAATCCAGAAAAATGAATCCTATTTGGTATGCTGATTGCCAAGCCTCTTATTCTATAAAGAGAGTAGCGTGAACAAAGGCAGAAGCAGGAAATTCTGTCATTTGTTCGTTTACCTGGTGAATGTTTATCTGCTACATGTCAGAAATGTGCTAGTCATATACAATAATAATTATGAAGGATTCTTAACCTTAAGAAGCCTGAAGACTCTGTCCCCTGTCTCACAAATTTTTTATCAATATACGTCAGCTATTATTATTATTATAATGAAGTAATGGGAATCTTAATTTTGAAAAAGTGAGTAATATCGCCTTGGCTTTCTAGAAAAATCACTCCAGTAACAATTTGGAGGATGGAGGAGAGTGGAAAAAGGCTAGACTCAGGAAAACCACCAGACTTGTACTGACCCTGGCGAGAGAGAGGAACCTAGTGAATGAACCCAGACCAGATTGGGAGGGCAAGGAGTGGCTCTAAATTAGAGACATTTATGAAACCAGTCAGTGGTTTCCTAAATGGATGGGGGTGGCAAGAAAGAAGGAATCCAGATTAACTTTTTTTTCTGGATAGCGTTCCTGGATGACTGTTGGTATTACTCACTGAGATAGAGAATATGGAATGGGGAAAATAGTGGGTTCCTTTGGAACGCTGATTGGGTCTAGAGGCCCGGGGTGGTTTTGGGATCCTCAGCATGTATTTTATAGTTGAAGGTGAGGATGGGGATGACAAATGTCCAGCTGAAGAGAGTGTGAAGGGTGGGAAAGGCCAAAGACAGAATCCTGGGAAACACATTTAAAGGGCAAGTTAGAAGAAGAGGCCGTAGTTAAACCAGGACAGAAAGGCCTGAGGTGCCACTCTCGTCTACAGCTCTTGGAACAGGGGTGGTCATGGCAGATTCCTGTCATGTTCACCTCACAGGCAGCTGCATTTGACCCAGGAACAGTGACGCCAAGAGCCTATTGGGAGGTCATGGGAAACCTCCCTGTGGTTCTCTCTGAAGGGGACATTAATATCTTTGCGGGGTTTCTACATCTGATTAAGCTTTCTGTTTTTTATGAGCCTCCATAGGTAGAATCATCCTATGTGTTAGTGAGCAATTGCTGAGAACTGAGAACCAGAGAACTCTCCCTACCCACTCATGCCTGCTTTTGATCAGGACAAGCTTAGCTCAACAAGAATGTAGTTTGACTCATGCTTTTCTAACCAGGTGACTTTACATACATTCACACACACTCAGTACGCTCTTTAAAACCAAATAAGCAGTAAAGAACAATATGTGTAGTGCAGTTTAGGGTTTGTCCTCCCCCCATATGGAATCTGTGAGGTTCTCATGATCCTGGTTTACCACTAAGGGAATAACCTCTTGGAAAGACTATATCTCCTTGTGAAATCAAGGACTTCATGAATTACTTGCAAATTTTTAAACTTTTAAAAATGAATAACTCAGGTTTTAGGCCTAGTAGACAGATCTATAAATGGAAAATGTCAATACACAATTGTTCATAATATATCTTTCTCTCCAAAGTAAGGAATGTCTCTGAGCACTTCCCTCAGGGAATATGGCTGCCATATTCAAGAGCAAACATGTCCTCTCTTCAGAGCAGGGAAGGCGAAGCAGAGGAAGTTCTTCCCTCTCTATGGCCCCTCTTTCTCTTGTGCCTCAGGTCCCCTGGAGCATGTGCACCTGTCTCTTCCCTTTGTCACCACAAAGAATAAAGAAGTCAACGCGACCGCAGTGTTGTGGCCCAGCCAAGTGGGCACCCTCACTTATGTGTGGTGGTACGGAAACAACACGGAGGTGGGTCGGCCTTCAGAAGCTCAACTCAAACTGGCTTAAGCAAAGGAGGGAATGAATGGGCTGGTGGCGCTCAGGAGTCTGGGAGTAGTCCTAGCTTCAGGGACAGCAAGTTCTGGGTGCTCAAATGATCTCATCACTTTGTTCTCTTTCAATCCATCAATCTCTCTCCCTCCCTCTCCTACTTCCTCTCCTTCTCTCTCTCACCCCCTTTCTTCCTCCTTCTCTATCCCTCTTCCCCCACTTTTCTTTCTCTTCCCTGCCACACTCCACCCCTACATTTTATCACTGCCTTCCTCCAAGTTGGCATTCCTCTCAGGTTGGAATTTTCTTTGCAGTGATACTTAACAACCTTAGTTTTATACCCTCACAGATTGGCAGAGAAACAGGCTCTGTTTCTTAAAAGTTCTAACAGAAGTCCTGGAATTGAGTCTTCTTGTCTAGTCCTTGCTGGGCCAGAGAGGGAAATGTTGAAATCAGCCTCCTTTGAATCACATGGACCAACCGTAGGAGAGAAGTGATTCCCCAAAGGGAAAAATGTCCACAGGACACTGGACAGGCAAAAGCAACAGATTTCCATTACATCCCACACCCCAAATGGCTTCCTCACCCCGAATAAGTCATGGACATTTCTTTAGGCCAATTTATCCTTTTTGTTTTCCAAAAATATCTCCTATGAACGAAAGTCAAGAACGATAATTTTAAAATCAGTAAAAACCTTAAAGCTCATTACTCCAAGACCTTCATTTTGTAGGTGAGGAAAGCGTGGATGAGGCAGATGAAGTGGCTTGCTCCAACTTCAACAGCTGCTTCACACAGAGGACAAATCCCAAGCCTTCTGCTGCCTACCCTAATTGTTCTCCCCATCACAACAGGCTGCATGCCCTGTTTCAGTTTTGAACTCTCTCTACTTCCTGAAATTAAAATGTTTCAAAATGAAAGTTAGGCAGAAATACTTAGGCCCCAAAGCATCCCTTCCCAAAGGACACAGGGATAAACTGCTTTGGATTGGAAAGCTAGAACTTCTTCCGGCAGTGTTTCTTTCGTTCGGTGACTTTGCTTCTCAAATGCAATGCATCTTATTTTAATAAGAATCATTTCTACCCCAGAGCCGAATTTTGGCTTTAACTGGAGAACCCAATTTTTCAGAGGCTGAGAGAGAAAATCTCCACTGAACCTAGAACTGCTACAAGCCTGACAGTGGAAAGAATCTCTCACCTCTACTGCTATCATAACTAAGCTTAAAAGAAGCCTTTTATTATTTCTTCTTTAACTGTGCATGCAAATGCAGCCTAAATTGGGCCCACTACATACAGTGGATGAGAAATCTCTATTATTTCTGAAGTCTCTGAAAGCTAGTTCTAGAAAGAGGGAAATAGTAAACAGCTTTATTTTGTGTCTCCTTTTTTTTTTCCTTTTAAAAGAAAACCAAACTCTCAACAGACCCCATTGAGTAGACTTCTTATTCTGAGCTTTAGTCTTCTCTCTGCCATATAGGGATTTAAATGAATTTTGATTACAAAGTTAATTAAGAAAGTATGGGAAAGAAATGATTGTGTGGCATGAACTGAGGGAGGTCAGCAGGCTAATAATCTTTTCTTCCAGGACCCTGGCATCTGACTGTATTGCAGGCACCACTCCAAGCATTTTATTTTTGCGTCCTCAAACCACTATCCAATTAGTACTTGTTTCCATGGCAGCTACTTCCAGGAAATTGCTGGTAGACCTTCTCAGGGGAGCCAAGGCACACGAGGCCACTCCTGTCTAATGAGTGTACAGTTTTCGTGCCCATGGTTGTTGTGTTCCATTGTAATTTCACATAAATACTACATTCTGAGATGAACAGCTGGCAGTTTATAAATTTTCAGTGACTGCTGCTTAAATATGGATTATCACGGGCTCCCTGTTCTGGTCTGATCTGAATGTTTCCTCAGATTAGGAACCTCATTGACCTGAGCAGGATACCCACAAAGAGAAACATCTAGCCCACCAGCCCTGAATCAGGATGATACCAGCAGAAAGGTATCAGAGTCACTGGGAGAGGGCAGAGTCGCTTGAGATCATTCCTCCAAGAGCTTCCTTTCTGGCCTGGACTTGAGATGATGGGGAGGCATAGATGGTGTCATTTCCACTAGGGTGTACCAGGAAGAGCCTCTGCTGAGCTATCTTATTGGTGGCTCAGAGCTAGCAACTGGCTCATCTGTAACTAAACAGCTTTGTCCTCCCTCTGTGCCTTTGTTTATTTTAGCCCTTGATCACCCTGGAGGGAAGCATATCATTCAAGTTTACTTCCGAAGGGATGAACACCATCACGGTGCAGGTGTCAGCTGGTAATGCTATCCTGCAAGACACGAAGACCATCGCGGTGTATGGTGAGTGCCTGTCTTTGGCTAATCATCAGCATCCTTGTGCTCCAGTGAGGTTGTCCAGCATTTTGGTGCTAGAAGCCATCTGGGCTGGATGGGCTTTACCAAGAGAAAAGAAGATAGTGGCTGAGAGAGAACTGAGTAAGGTCTGGTTCTCTCCTCCAGTGAAGATGTCGTCCACCAGCATAATAGTTACCCTGCTGTGGTCACAAGATCTCAAGAGGGTTTATTGTTTTGTTTTCTTAAATTGGCTCTGGTGCATGTAGAGAAATATTTGCTCACTCAACTTGGGTAGGGTAGAGTGGATATCATTACATATAAAGCAAATTCATTCCATTTTGAGTTTTGGTGGTATTTAAATATCTAAACCCATTATAAAAGAAAATGGTTAATGTTGAGGCTGTTTTAAAATATTCAATTTAAAATTCTTGAGTATTAAGAGGAACCTACCAATGTATAAATACCCTGAAAGTTCTTCGACAAATCAGTATCATAAAAAAACAAATAGCCAAAAAAAAAAAAAAAATCTCTGCTAAATGAAAAGCGATGGAAGGATTGTAACAATGACATGCCTCCCATAATTATAGACTGGATATTGGTTTGAACAAACAGTTATACAAAACAATTTTTTGATCAGTTGTGGGGATTGGAATATGGTCAGAGTATTAGAAGGAATGAAAATTTACAAAAATGGAAAGGTAGCAATCATTGACTGAATAACAGGAGATAAAATCAGATTATATAGATGGATCTAATCTGCATGATTTTTTATGCATAGAAAAGTACTTCAGATGGACATGCTGTAAGTATTACTAGTAGATGTAAAAATGTAAGGTTTTATTATTAATAGAGAAGTGGTACATACCCATTGCATGAAAATAAAAAATAGAAAACAGAGAAGAATTTACAAAAGGATTTATAGGGAAAGTAAAGGTTATGGAGAGAGACAGACACAGACATAGATTCTGCTTGTGGTCCAAATAATACTAGTTGCCCCAGTTCCAGAATTAATCTATCCTGATGAGATCATTGAGGACTAGATTTTCCTGTAGAGAAGCCAGGGTCTAATTTTCCTTTCTCATCTTGCCAACTTAAACTTCAAATTCACAAAATAATCTGAAAAATGTCTGAGGGGCAAAAGGCCATAGGAATGAGATTCCTTGCAGAGGTGGGTGTTAGATTTCATAATGTTTCCCATCTCCTTCCATCACAAGGCTTGATCAGCCCCCAAGTAGTCAGTGGATGTAAACTAGAGCAGTGGTTTTCCTAACAAAGGCTTGTGGGTGAGGTGGTCTCTCAGCCAGGTGGCCAAACTGTGCCTGTATGTAACGGAAGAGAGCTTTTCTTCTCTTTCCTTTTCCATCTCCCTTACTATGTGGTGGAACTGCATTGAATCCTCAAAACTAGTCTTTTATAAGGCAAGTGATATCATTAACCCTGTTTTTCAAAGAGGTAAATGACTTGCCCCAGCTAGTAAGTGGTGGAGTTGGGCTTCCAACCCAGCCCATCTAGCCCCCATGGCCCAGGCTCTGAAAAGACTCTAGGTAACTGGCTCTCATTTCTTTCCCTTTCCATCTGATGCCCTCTTTGGTCTCTCTCCCTTGGCTCTCACCAGTGTCACTAATGGGCAGGGTCCCACTAGCCCAATAGATAATGTCTTCTTGCTTAAGCATATTTGTGGCCTCCTCATTAGAATCATATAGAGAACATTAAACCTGGAAGGTCTTTGTGCTAATCTGGTCCAACCCCATCATCTTATAGACAGGAATCTGTGGTGCATGCATGGGAAATGACTAGCATAAAGTCATTCTACTGTTTAGTGAGAGATCTCATAATAATAATGGTGGTGGTGATAGTAGTTAATACTGATGAAGCCCTTCCTAACTACCAGCAGCTGTTCTAAGCACTTGACATACATGACCTGTTTAATTGGGTCCTCTGAACATAATTATGAGAAAGTGTCTACAATTATCCCTTCCTTACAGATGAGAAAATACAAGGTAAATCTATTAATCAGGACCTAAAAATTCTGAATCCAGAGGAGATATTCCTGTCCGCCTTCTAGTCTCCACTGCGCTTAGTCCTTCCTCATCCTACAGTCTCTTTAAAAGGATCATCCAAGTGTTGGTAACCCTTCATCAAATGGGTCATCGGCCCTCCCTACATTATGAGCATGGTTAGGGGAAGTGGTCTCCTCCTTTTCTAAAAAAGTTTCTGAACCATCAGCCATCCTTAATTCAGCTGCAGTCAGATGAGTTGCTCAGAGTTCCAGATTTGTGCTTAGAAAGTTTTAATGATAGATGGGCCCAAAAGAGGCATCATATATGGGAAGTTGACAGAAGAAGGATTGTCTACCCCAAAACACACAGACGGAGGGAAGAAAGAAAACCTCGTTTACATTGTTTGCCCTGATTTGCTTCAGGGAACAGACTTGCTTTTAAATTAAAAAAAAAATTAAATGTATAGAATTCATTTCTCTCAGCAGTTGCAAAAAATATTATTGTTGTTTACCCTTTCAGTCCTCCACCATACATTACCTCCTTGTTGGAGACACTTAAGTAGAATAATTCTCTGCCATTCTATCTTCCCACCCTGCTATTTAGTATGGTAAGTAATTATGGAGGGAGCTGCATCATTTTTCTCATTTGTGTCCTTTTACCAAGACAAATATCTTCCCTTAGTTGTAGATGGAGTCTCTGCAGTTGGGTGAAAGGTGTGAGGAAAGTGAAAATTATATAATCTTATATCTTCAACATGAAAAGTTAAGGCTCAGGTGTTTCCTTGGTGGTGCCATTTACCAAACTACTAATTAATGTGCCTTCCATTATTCTCCATCAGAACTGAGGCAGTGATATTCACATAGGTGACCAGTGAATCATTAAGTCGTCAAGCCTTAAAAAAATACATCTTTGGAATAAGGTAACTGCCATGAATACACACTTTCTAATGTAAGAGTCCTCGAAGCATGTGCTTGATAACACTTTAGCATTGTTAGGAAATACACAAGTGGGCTTTTATGCTTCCTGAATGTGTAATAGGCATCGGGAATGCCTCTTAGGCCCTGCACAAATGCAGAGACATGCTTTCCACTGTGGCTTCTAAAACAAGAAATATATGTTTGTTGAATAAGGAAATGCATAAGTTACATAATTACCAACTGTAATTGATACATTGACTTATTCAGTATGTGTTTATAAAGTAAATGATTCATAGATAGTAACTGAACATCCACTATATGCTGGGTACTGTCTCAAGGGCCAGGGACACAGCACCCGGCCCTCATGAAACTTATATTCAGGTGGAGGAGACAGGCAGTTAAAAAAACAAACAGATATATGCAGAAACAAAGTAATTTAAAATCGCATTAAACATGAAGAAGACCAATAAGGGTATAGGATAGAGAGTGTCTGGGGCAGGAGGAAGGGAAGCTAGCTGAGGTCAGGTGGTTGGAAAAGATCTTTCCGAGGAGAGGCTGAGTGGTGAGCAGGAGCCAGACATGCTGAAATCTGGGCCAGTGCACTGAGGTGGAGCGGAGCATGGCGTGATTGAGGAATGAGGAAGGGCAGGTTCCTGGGGCATGGTGAGGGCAGGGAAGCCCAGGAGGACATGAGGAAGGAAACCAAGTCAGCAGCAGGTGGTGGGGGCCCATGAAGGTTGTGGCGAGAATCTGAATTTGATTATAAATGCCATGTGGAGCCACTTCCAGGTTTCCGGGAGTGACGTGATCTGAGTGTATAGTGTCTCCCTCATTGTGCTGGGATAAGGGCGTGGAGGCCACGTGAAAGCGCCTGGTAGATAAGACCAGGGAGAGAATTGACCAGTGCCCTAGTGCTCTGCTCTGAAAGTCCAGCATCACACTAGAGCCAAGGCCACAATTTCACAGACTGCTCCCAGCCAGTGACTGAGAGACGCAGAGATTCCAAGACACAGCCATTCTTGGGAAACATGGGGCCTCTCTGTTGGTCACCTTTGCTTTAGGACTCCCTAACAGTCCTGCGGAACCGTCCTTAGCAGCCAAGGAAGCTTCCACCCAACCTTCCTCCTTTCTCTTTCACTCAGTGCCACAGATGCATCGAGACCTAATGGTGCTCCAGCCTCCTCTGGTTTCCTCTCCATTTTCTCTCATAGGCGATTCTTCTCCTAAAGTGCTTGCTTCTTTAATCCCTTCTTAGCATCTGTTTCTTGGTGGACCCAGACTAATGCTGAGTTATAGAGACAATAAGTAAAATCCCTGAATTAAGGAGCTTAAATTCCACTAAAGGAAACTGCCGTGCAAACAAAAAAATAGGACTAGAATGAATGAAATAACTAATATACAATCATATCAAAATTAGCATACAGTCATATAACAATTAAATGACTATTAAATGAATCACATTTCATATTATTCTAATTGTTCATATAAAATACACTAGTGCCATAAAAGAAAAAATTGAAACACAACAGGGTGATGGTGGTCAGTCAGAAAAGGCTTGACCTAGAGCGTCAATATCTGGTCGATGGGGAAAATGGGGTATTCTAGACCGGGGCAAAGACAAGGAATCATAAACTTGCGGTGCATTCAGGGCACTCCAGATCATTTAGCGTCCAGGAGTGCAGTCTAACACTGGGAAAAATGGGTGAAGGCTGTGGGGGGGCCAGAGCCTGGACTGCCCAGCAGGGCATAGGGCTTTGGCCTAGACAGTGAGGAGCAAATGAGGTAACAGGGACGAGATAGCAGATTTGCACTCTAGAAGGGTCTCTCCAGTGAGTGTGAAGCAGGGTCCTCCATTAGGGCTTTGTATAATATATAAAGTCTGGCTGACTTAATGACAGACTGTTTGACTCATGGTAATCCTCCTGCTGTTTTACCCACAGAGGAATTCCGGTCTCTTCGTCTCTCCTTCTCTCCAAACTTGGATGAATACAACCCGGACATCCCTGAGTGGAGGCGGGACATCGGCCGAGTCATCAAAAACTCCCTGGTGGAAGTGAGTGCAAATAATTCCTTCTCCTGCCCGGGCACGTTTCCCCTGTGTCCTCTCAGAGCTTCATGGTGAGGGTCCCTGTGTAAAGAAGAGCAGAGGAGAGCTGGAGCCCATGGGAGGGCCAGTTACTGGGTCTGATATCTGCATTGCTGCTCCCCACACATGCGGATGTGCAGTTATGGGGACAGTGCATACACGATGCAAATGCCTGGGCCTTGCCCTGTGAGACTTACTCTGCCTGGAAAAGGAGAACATAGCCACTTGTTGCTGTTATGTAGGAGAGCTCACCTGAGGCCTTCAGTAAGTGTGAAATCAGCCACTGCACATTATAACGAAGAGACGCGGTGCGGGAAGGTCCTCGAGGCTGCGTAATCAGTAGGAGCAATGCTGGGCTCCAACTCCACAGACCTGTGAGCAGAAGAGGGAGCTTACAGTGCAGTAGGTGTTGGGTGTCGTTCCATGTTCTAGTTCTTTTAAAGGCATTTTGTCCCGCAACAGCCACAAAATGAAGATATTTTCATCTGCAGTTTATGAATAAGACAACTGAGGTTCAGTGAGGTTAAGTAACTTGCCGAAAGCTTCAGGGGTAAGAGTTGGTAAAGTTACACTTTTGAGGTGAAGGGTCTGAGTCCAACATCTGGGTTTTTGCATATGGAACATGGTTCCCTAAGGTTTCAGGGCATATACCAAGGTGATGTGGCTTATCCCTTTCTGGATAAATGTCACTTCAGATCTCCCCTGGCATATTCCACGTTTGTGAGTGAGCAGAGGAAGGGAACAGCCGCTTATGGGACTGCTTGAATTTATTGCACAAAACCAGACAATCATTGATGAGTCTCCTCTTCCTGGGGTATCTTCTTAGCACAAAAGGAAAATCAATTTTGGGTTTTTAGTACATTTTTAACCTACCTGCACCCAATACATGGTGCTACATGACTCAAAGAGGTATTGGGATAAAGGCCTTCAGATAACCCCTGCTCAGAAAACAGATTCCACATCCAGCCTCTTCGGCAAAGCGCTGGCCTTCCCCATCGTCACATCCATTACCATTACTTTTGTTGAGATGTATTTAGCACTTCTAAATACTAATTTAGATTATTCCAGATGCTCTGCTCAGTGTTTTGTATTCTTTAATACATTTAATCCCCAACACAAGCTCATGAAGTTGGTACTATGATTATTGCTATTTTACAGGGGAGGTAACTGCACACAGAGAAGTTAGGTAACTTGCCCAAGGCATTACAGGCTCTGGAATCAGACCACTTCTGGTTTCCTAACCACTCCATTCTACTGCCATTTTTTTTTTTTGCCTTGTTATATGGAGTAACAGCGATGAGGAGAACTTTGGGGCGGAGAAGGTCATCTTCATGTGCCTTTGGGTAACTACCTTTTCACCTGTCTTCTTGGCACCCTCTAGGCATCCTTCACATGACTGGTGGTTAAACATAGTAGCCACCAGGGGGTGCAGCTGCTAGACTACAGGCCCACTGGAATAGCCCCTTCTGCCCTTGGAACAGTCTGTCCTTGGTATGACAGTTGATCTCTCTCCTTCTGCTTTCTTGGGACCCAAGTCCCTGTAGATCTCCCAGTGGACTGTCCAACTCCCCTAGGTGATTTATCAACCAGGCATTAGCTCAGCAATAGTCGTCACCCTTCCAGGCTGATTTCTCTCTGCACTTATTTTCCAGGGATCAGATACTCTGGGTCTTCACCTTTCCTCCAGCTGTCCAGTAGGCTAGAAATTATGGCTCATCAGTATTTCTAAACTGATGCATAACATAATCAGCTAAATGCAGAATAAATGGGTTAATGCAACATCCCTCAGGACAGGGTGGAGGTGGGGGTGGAAGTTCCCAAGGCTTCTGGTTGCTTAGTCTCATGAGGTAGCTGCCCCAGCTGCTGATTCCCAGCCTTACCCTAGTCTTTGAGATCAATATTACTCTTGGCCTTCAGTGAACTGCCTCTTCCATAAACCCTAGGTACCACATTGCCAAATATACCCTAATAAACTTTACAAGAGGTACAACTCGGAGTCAGCTTGTTTGTGGTTTTCTTCCTATTAACTATGCAACAGAATTTGGTTGCATAATTGGTTTGCCTATTCTTCATCAAATGATCTTTTGCTATTGACATTAACAACAATGAAACCTTTAATTGAATTTATTCAATGCACAGTTTTTGATCCCCTTCTGTATAATAGGATGATTCAGACATAGTCTCTGACTAGTAGGGCATAAAACCCAGTGTGTGCTTAGCTGTGATAGGAGCTGGTATGTGCTAAGTGTCAGGAGAAGGGAGGCAGTGCAGCAATGGTTAAGAACACAGGCTTCATAGACCAAAGTTCCAAACCAGCTTCTCCACTCACTACTTAGACAGCCTTAACAACAACCTTCCTACCTCTTTGTGTCCCGTGGTGGAAGTAGAGATGCACAGTCCAGATCCTCATTCAGGAAGAGATTTATCTCAGCTGCTGGGAGTGCTAGGAGCAGAGGTTTCAGCTGGCAGCACCTTCAGGAGTTGCCTGAGCTGCAGAAAGCTACCCTATGCCACATCAAGTCCCCTTTCAGGTGGGCTCATGCTCGTGATGGACTGATGCAGTTACATAAAGGTTAGGCCATCTCAGCCCAACTTGAGACAGCTTTGAGGGTCATTCCACTCCTAGGCTCCCATGGCTCTCTCCTGAGGCTGTCAGTGGCTTACGTGGCAGCTCAACTTTTCCCTCTGCCCATCCGTGCTTTCTTCTCCTCACTCCCTTAGGTTTTGATCCTAAGAGCACTACTTAATAAATACCCTGCACACTAAACTCAGAGTCTGCTTCCTGAAGACCCCATCCTGCAAAGTAAAGTATAATAATTCCTGCTTCAAAGGGTTATTGTGGGGAGTTGCATAAAATAATATGCAATAATTATATTATTAATTGTAAATACTGTTAATAATAATATAAAATAATATTGCTAAGTTTTTTTTAGCACAATGTCTGGCATATGGTAAGGACCCCAAAATTGGAATTTCTTGCTACTTCTTCTATAAAAGTACCTACTGTTGAGTGCGGAGACAAACACCTAATTTGGAATTCATAAAAATGTGATGAAATTAGCGGACTTTAAGAAGAATCATGAAGGATGAGTAGGGTTGCAGAAGCAAATGGAGATGGCATTCTGGCAGGGTGGGGGTTGTGGGGTAGAGATGGCACAAAACTTTTGTGGGAAAAGGCAGGAATATTGAGAAATTGCACATAGTTCCATTTGGCTAGAGCTTAGGATGCCTCTGTGAGTTGTGGGTAATTAGACTAGAAAGGAAGGATGGAACCACATTGCAGAAGGTCTGGAATAGATATTTAAGCCAGTTACAAATGAGAAATATTGCAAGAATTTTGAACAGGTAATAATGACCTATTTGGGTTATAGGAAGACAAATCTGGAAGTAGCAGCATGTCTCTTGGAGATGGGAAGGCTACTGTAAACTTCAGGGGTGAGGATACAACAGCTGAATTGGTATATTAACAATGGGTATTTAAGCAAGGAGGATTCCACAGGATCATTAGTGTGGACATTGACTTGTCGAGATCTTACAAACTGATTCGATGTGGCAGAGGAAGGAGAGTTGATGTCAGAAGCTGGCCTCAAGCTAGGCTGTCTGGGAAAAGGCTGCTTCTGCGTGCATAAATGTGGAATGAAAATCTTGAGGTAAAAACGAGGTCTTTTTTTTGACATCTTCATTGGAGTCTTGGTGAAATAACCAGGTGGCAAAGTCTGACTGATGGCTTCAGAGAGAAGCCGGGGTTGTAGCTGTTGATTGTAAAACCATCTAGAGAGAAGGCTTGGGGGAAACCCTGGAATACCTGTGAACCAAGACAAACATGAAGTACTTGAGTTACACCTATAATTTTAACGGTAAAAGGCTGGTGCTAGGGAAGGAGATGGAGGCAGAGCAGTCAGAGGTGGGAGGGTAACTGGAAGGGCCCACTTAGCAAAGTGAAGGGCTCAGGCTCCTTCATGAAACGGGCCTGGTGACCAGTGTCTATGGCTGCTGGGAAGTCAAGAGCTGCCTGAGGGTTTGGTGCCCATTAAATTAGGTGATTAGGATATGAGAGGTTCATTTGTAGAGTAGCTGCAGTGTGGTGATGAAGGAGGAGCTACGTTAGGAAGGAGGTAGGCATTTATCAGAGGCCAAGCATAAAGCTCAGGAAATGAGAGCCGTCTCCTCCATGGCCCAGATCCACGGCAGCCTTCCGGTAGGAAGAGCTGATATTTGAATCTCCACTATGTACCCGGCATGTTTCACATGTAACTCATTTCCTTCTCTCAACCACCCTTTTACGAGACAAGTACTATGGATATCCCCATTTTCTGTTTGAGAGGATGTAGGCACAAAGGGGCTAAGCAACTTGCTGAAGGCTGACAGTAGTGGAGCTGGGGAAAATCCTCGGAGAGTCTGACTCTGGAGCCTGCACTCATAGCCCCGGTGCTGCCTCTTCCAGCACCTTCCTGCCTGATGTGCCCCAGGCCCTGCTTCCCTGTCCAATCCCCCTTCCTCCCTTGCATCCTCTGACCCCCTGCCAAATACCTGTTCCCTTCTCACTGTCCCCCTGCCCACTCAGTACTTATTCCCTCAGGACTTACAGAGGCCTCTGTTCTCTCCCCCAGGCCACGGGGGTTCCGGGCCAGCACATCTTGGTGGCAGTCCTCCCTGGCTTACCCACCGCTGCCGAGCTCTTTGTCTTACCCTATCAGGATCCGACCGGAGAACACAAAAGATCAGCGGAGGACCTGGAGCAGGTGAGGCCCCCAGGAGACAATTCCGTTTTCCCCTGCAGTCTGAACCATACCCTCTGCCAGGATCTGATCAACAGCAGCTCTGAAGGACCTCTGTGGAATCTTGGCTTGAGAGGGAGGGCACCAGCTGTTGGTGGTGTCTCCAATTTTCTGGTCCTTAGAGTTTCATCTATAAACTGATGATCCTAACTACAGCTTCACAAAGAAACACATGCAAGGGTGTTTCTTGTAGGGAATGGCTAAATTAATCAGAGTGTGTCCACACTGTGGAGTACTCTTCAGTGTTTACAATGAATTAGATATATCTATGTGTACTAACATGGAAAATTGTCCAAGATATTAAGTGGGAACAAAAGCAAGTAGCTGAACAATACATAAAGGATGAAACCATTTATATCTTACTTTACTTTCTTACATCATAAAAGTGTCATGAGAATCAAGTGCCATGATTTGCATGATATCTTTTTAAGAAGTAACAACTTTTACACAAATCTTTAATCGTTTTATCGTCACTAATATGACCTGGTTTGCAGTTTCCGTGAATGATTAATCTTGGTTCTGTAGCACCGCTTCTGTGGGGTCACTTCTCTTCCCTATCATGTTCTGGAGTGTGAGTGTGTGAGTGTGTGTGTGTGTGTCTTCCCCTGCCTCTCCCTTTTTTTTTTTTTTCTCTCCCTCTGCTCCTTTTGACTTCACAAGACTCTCCCATCTCTGCAGTGGGGATGATCACGTTGTTGTTCTTCTTTGTTCATTCAGTTAAAATAATCGGTCTTGGTCTGGTTGCCTTGTTAGAAACCACATGATTCGGGTTGTTGAATTCTTCCAGGCAGATAGATTAAAAAATAGGATTCCTCTCAGCCACTGAACAAATATTGACTTTTCCCCCTTCCATACTTGGATCTTTTCAATTTACTTTGAATAAACCCATAATCTAGTCCCATGACCTTTAGTCTGCCAAGGTGGTCTGAGAGCCTTCTATGACAGCCTTATTAACGACAACCCCATATTACGACATGGCCCTCCTCCTAGCACACGCACTCCTTTCAACTGCTGCTTTCTCCCTCAGCAGAAGACTCGCCTCTGTAATTTTCTCCGTGTGCATGTAATGAAGAGCAGAGCTGTCAAGGAAAGGCCCATTGAACACCGTTTCCTAGTGAACTGCTATTGAAGGGCGGGCAGAAGGTAACCCATCAGGTTTGCATCTGACCTTGCTCACCCCTGGCACTCAGCTTCCCATTATGGACTACAAGTTATCTGCACCTGCAATTTATTAGGAGCAAGAATGGGTTACTTCTTATCACAGCACTGCTGAGGGCCTAGAAGAGAAGTAGATCCTATTCAAGGCTCTTAGGAATGAATAGTTATTTCTCCTCTGGAAATCTTATTGGTTTTCCATTAAATCCAAAATTATAATCTTCCCAAATATGAAAGGGAACTCAAATTTAGTGCCAGCTACTTTCCTAGATACCACATGATCAATGAATTTTTATTTCTCACATGCTCCGTTATTTGCTAAAAATGTAATATTTTTAATGTTTCCTTGAGGGAAAAAGTGAAAAAGAATTGGGGTCCACTGTTTGAAACTTCTTTTGCGTATTAAGAAAATTTTATTGCTCTGATATTCATTTTTTCTATTTTAGAGATGAGGAAATTGAATCCCAGAAAAGTTAAATTATTTAGCCCAAATCTCTCAATCTATAATACCTACCTCACAGAGTGGGAGGATTAAATAAATAAAACAGCAAAATTCTTGCCCTAAAGTCAGTGCTCAATAAATGATAAATATGTGATGGAGACATTTAGGGTCATTTTATGACAGGAAGAGCATATGTGAAAAATGAAAAAAGCTTAGGGCCTCTTAAAGATACTGTGTGGTATAGTCAAGGGCATGTGTTAAAGGAGAGAGGATGGTGGAGGTAAGGAAAAAATATTAATGAATAGAAACCATGCAAAATGGAGAACAATAATAAAACAAGAAAAGGGAAAAGCATATCTGAATGCCTATGGCTTGGAGTGATGATTAGCCCACTGGAGTTCTCACGCGGGCTTATAGCATTAAAGGAAAACAAAGTACCACGCTAGAGATCGTAACTCTGCTAAATGAAAGTGCCGGTTTATCAGGCTACTCTTGGACTCCAACCAAGTGACCAAACAAATGCCAAACCAAATACCAAACAAATGCCAAGCCGAGTACATAAGAAGTTAGTGTCTTAGTGGTTGATAATAATATCACCCTGATTTAAAAGTGCAATAATATAAGCAGCTTATAACAACTGAGCCCACGTGCTGAGACCCTGTGAAACAGGGTCGCCTCTTGGAGACCTTTTTTCTAGGTAGGATCTTCTGATCCTTATTTCTGCTCATTTTTAAGTGAAATAATTCAGACCCCAGCAGGGTGAAGTGACTTGCCTGAGGTGACACACCCCTTCAGGAGAATTAGATTCTCAAACTTAGTTAGCTTTCCACTGCACCATGCTGCTGGCATAGTGATGTAAAGACATCACTTTACATCATGGGTCTAAAAGCACTACTGCTGTTGCATCAGGAAATGAAATCAAATGGCATCTCCATTTCAAAGAGTTTGAAGAAAAAAAATGAATTTGGGAGCCAATCCAAAGTGTCACCAAACTACTCCCTTCTTTCTCTCTCTCTCCATTTTCTTCCCTCTCCATTTCTTTTCTTTGCAACCACATGAGAAGTATTTCTGAGGATTAAGCCAACACACGGGAAAACAGGAAGCCCCAACTTCCATTTAGACAGCTTATCAACTGCATCCAAAAGATAATGTCTCTTACCTGATGGCACCAGCAAGAAACCTAGGTTCACACTGCTCACTGGCCCACCTTAGGTTAAGTGGGATTTTTTAAACAGCCACTGCAGTCTGGGGGATAGAGTATAATCAGGGACAGTTCAGGCATTTTATACCCTCCCTGCATCAGTCTTTATGGTAATACCTCTTTAAATGGATTGGGAATAGAAGAACATGGTTCCTCAAAATATATATATACATATATATATATACATATATATATATATACACACATATATATATACACATATATATATATACACACATATATATATGGAGAAGGGAGAAGGAATGCTGGGTAGGCAAAAGTAACTGCCTTCCACTGTAATACATTAAACAGAAATGTAAGACAACTGCAAAGCAAAACTAAACCCCTCTCCCATGAATCCCCTCTCCCAAAGGTTGCACTTTGAGGCTTAGCTAGAAATGGGGAAGGGATAACCTTATCCCCTCTGTTAATGGTCTAGCCCTTTCTTATAAAGACATAATTCCAAACACCCAGCAAGGGAAAAAGTAGTGGGATCCTGGCCAGATGGGCCCTGAAGAATGCAGGGGCAAGGCCCAAGCAGAGAGCTCTTGGCTCTCCTCCCTTAGCTTCCTCTGACAGCATTCCCAAGGGAGCAGGGATGCTGGCTTGGATCGAGCTATCTTATCTATGAAATAAATTGAAAATTTCTCACAGTGAGAAGTACTTGACCCTGTTATCAAGATGAGGCCGGCTGGGTTAATCAAGTGACCTCTGTCTGGCAGGGCTCCACTAGTCTTCATTGCAGACCTCTGGTGAGTGAGAAAAGACTGGTTTGCCCTTAGCTGGCCTCATCAGGAATAGTGCTTCCTCTGAGGCAGCTCCCCAGGCATTAAACAATTCCCGCCCCCCAATGACCACACCTACTCGCTGCCAAGTCCTCAGAGGTGAGCAGATTTGTGCCTGGCTCTCCTGAAGGAGAAAAAGACCACCATACTCTGTTGAGGTTGTTTGTGATGTTGTTCTGGGGAGAGAGTGAGCCTACATGTTATCTTTCAGAATCCTTAAAGGCATGGAAACATTTAAAAGTAACAAAAAATTATGGAAAAACATCAACCACAAACAACGTATTTCCTCTTTGGCTGTTTGTATTATCAAACACGTTTGACAGATGCAGAATCTGAGCTCCAGGGAAAGGAACAGCATCTTTGGAAATAGAACAGCCTACTGGCAGCATTTTAAGAAATTAAAAGCTTTACTATATAATGTAATTAATGATCTCAGACTCTTTTCTATATAGCCACATAGACATCTCTTGCAGTCCAGATGCTGTTGTTTTTTTTTTTCCCTGAGTTACCGGGGCTGGGGATTGAACCTGGGACCTCGTGTGTGGGAAGCTGGCGTTCAAACACTGAACCACATTGGCTCCCCTGAGTTGGTTTTTTTCATTTGTTTGCTGGTTGTTTGTTTTTTGTTTGTTTGTTTTGAGGAAGCACTGGGAACCAAACCCAGACCTCCCATGTAGGAAGCAGGTGCTCAAAAGCTTGAGCCACATCCATTCCTGCAGTCCAGAATTTTTAACATGGGGGAGTTGAATTATGGAAATACTCTGGAGTTCACAATAAAGGTCCCTAAAGTAATGAACTAGAATTTTCAGCAGAGTAGGTAAAAATTAGGTCAAAAAGAAATGGTGGGAAGCAGATGTGGCTCAAGTGATTGGGCTCCTGTCTACCATATAGTAGGTCCAGGGTTTGATTTCCAGGAACTCCTGGTAAAAGCAAGCTGGCCCGAGTGGAGAGCTGGCCCACGCAGAGTGCTGGCCCGTGCAGATGTACTGGCCCGTGCAGGAGTGCTGGCCCGTGTGGAAAGCTGGTGCAGCAAGATGATACAACAAAAAGAGACACAGAGGAGAGACAATAAGAGATGCAGCAGATCAGGGAGCTGAGGTGGCGCCTCTCTCCCACTCCGGAATGTCCCAGGATCGGTTCCCAGTGCCACCTAAAGGGAAGACAAGCAGACACAGAAAAACATACAGCAAATGGACACAGAAAGCAGACAATGTGTGGGGGTTGGGCGCAGAGAAATAAATCTTTAAAACAAAAAAAAGAATATGGCATAAGGAAAAGAAGAGAGGATTAGGGGTGGCAATGAGGAACCTAAGAAAAGAAGTATTTGTTTCTTCACCCTGGTTTGTTTCTTTATTCACTATGCTCCATCATCCCAGAAACCTCTTGGGCACATTAATTCAGCTGATTCTTTTGTGCTGAGGAACACTGGGATTGAGTGAGCTATGGTTTCTTAAAGCTTAGTTTTTGGCTTAATGGCTTTCCCCATGATTTAATGCAGAAATCATTTTGTATGAATCAAGAAAGATGACTTTTTATGTTGAATCCACAAGGAAGATGATACAAATACTAACTGAAGGGACCCTAGAAATGTAACAGGATCAGGATTGACTGACTGGGTCAGCTCCAAGGTCATCCTAAGCAAGACTTTCTCTAAACATGGCACCAAAATTCTATTTATGTTTAGTAAAGCTGGCATTTCTCCTGCCAACTTCAAAGATAAGCATTAGCATTTTGTCCTAGTGTAGCTTTGCCACTTATAAATTTGTGGAAACCAACTTTTTAACCCATGTTTTCACCTTGTACCACTTCTTTGGGTTACATGTTTCATAAATTTACCAACTCTTCTTTTATCCTTAAACTTCTCTTTTGTCATGTTTCAATGCTTGACATTTCCAGTATAATAATTAGAGAGTATGTATTTCTCTACTGGTTTCATTAAAAATCATTTGGGACTTCCAGTTGATCAAGATGGTGGCATAAGACACTTCAGGGAGCCAAATTGCTCCACAGAATCTTTGAGCAACTGGCAAAAACTGGTGGAGCCATCTTCCTTAAAACTCCAGAAAATAGTTAAAGGATTGCAGTAACTGGGTGAGTGCCGACTCAGGGAAACACAACTTTAGAAATGATAGGTGAAGTTCAAGGGCCCTTACTGGTTCCTCCCTCACCTCCTCCCTGGCATGGTGTGTAGCTAGCATTCCTATTATGGGTCCACATCCCTGTTACAGAGGGAGTATGTGCAACCATTATGCACATACTGTGGTGCCTGTATGCTGGTGCCAATCAGTAGGGTGGCAGCCTGAAGACTGAACCAGGAAACTCTTCTCTAGCTCACTCTCCCAGAATTTGCCCTGCAGGCAAAAGCAGTTTGGGACAGCTAAGGCAGTATATGAAACAATTAATCAAAACTGCCTGGGGCAACGGATTACCTGCTTTAAGAAATTTAATAGAGTGCCTGGGAGGGGAGGGAAGTCTATTTCAAAGGGAATAAAGCGGGCATTTAAATTCCTGTAAATGGGGGAATTCCTAAGGCCATGAGCAAGCACAAGCCCAGTACAAGCAGGCTCAGAAAAGCAGGAGAGGTCCCTGCACTTCACTTTCGCCTTGGGTTGATCTTCTTGGTAGGAGGGCTAAAGTCTGAAGGAGAGCACCAGGCAAGGTACAGCCAATTTGAAAAGACTGTGAAATTTTTTTGCATTGGATTGTTTGTATTTGTTAGCTTCTGCCATTCAAGGAAATTTCTGTCATATCAAATTTAAGGAACAGAAAACTCAGGGACAAAACCTGAGCACTAACACATCAAAATATTAAAATGTTCAGTGTGTAAGAAAAAATTATAAGGCAATAAAAAAATAAACAGGAAATGATGGCCTATACAAAGGAACAAGATAAAAATTCAGAAACCATCAACAAAGAAGACCGAATTTTGGACATGCCAGACAATGACTTTAAAAAATTAAACTAAAGTGGTCAAGGAAACAAAGGAAAACATGGAGAAAAAAACTAAAGGATATCAGGAAAACAATGAATGAACAATATGAGAATCTCAATCAAGAGATAGAAATTTTAAAAGGAACCAAATAGAAATATTGGAGTTGAAGACCAAAATAAATTAAAGGAAAAAATCCCTAGAGGGTTTCAACAGCATACTGGAGGTGGCAGAAGAAAGAAACAGTGAACTCAAAGAGAAGACAATAAAAATTATTCAAGTTGAGGAGCAGAAAGATAAAAGAAAGAAAAAGCCTAAAAGACCTGTGGGACACCACCAAGTGTACCAATATATGCATTATGGGAGTTCCAAAAGGAAAAGAAAGAAAGGGACAGAAGGAATATTCAAAGAAATAATGGCATAAAACTTCCCAAATTTAAGGAAAGACATGAATATATATATATTAAAAAATCCCAAACAGGATAAACTCAAAAAGAACCATGCCCAGACACTTAGTAGTCAAATTGACTAATGCCAAGGACAAGGAGAGAGTTCTGAAAACTACACAAGGAAAGCAACACATTATGTACAAGGGAGCTATAATAAAATTAAGTTCCAATTTCTCATCAGAAACTATGTAGGCAAGAAGGCAGTGGGATGACATATTTAAATCCTGAAAAGAAACATTTGCGAACCAAGAATTTTATATCCAGCAAAACTGTCATTAAAAAATGAGGGTGAGATTAAGACATTCCCAGATAAACAAAAACTGAAGGAGTTCATCACAACGCGCAATGCTAAAGGGAGTTCTTCAGACTGAAAGGAAAGGACTCTGGACAGTAGATTGAAGCAACATAAAGAAATAAAGACCTCTGATAATGGTAGCCACAAATGCCAGTATTTTTTGGTAAGTCACTTCACTTTTTTACTTCTTACAGGTTCTAAATGCACAAGTACAACAAAAAAATATGCAGGGAACAGAGGGTTCTAGAAATAATATTTGTGTATGCTATTGAAGTTAAATTGGTTTAGAATCAAATGTGGTTGTTATAGATTTATGATGTTCAATTTAAGCTCCATGGTAACCATAAAGAAAATATCTGAAATATATGTACAGAAGGAAATGAGAAGGTACTCAAAATGCTACACAACAAAAAATCAAATAAATATGAAAGTAGGCATTATCAGAACAACTGGGGAATAAAAAATTTATAAGATTTACTTAGACCAAAAAGCTAAATGGCAGAAGAAAGTCCTGCATTACCAATAGTTACTTTAAATGAACGTGGATTAAACTCTTCAGTCAAAAGACTGAGATTGGCAGAATGGATTAAAAAGCATGGCCTAACTATAAGTTACTTACAAGAGACTCACCTTAAATTCAAAGACACAAGTAGGTTGCAAGTGAAAGGATGGGAAAAAATATTCCATGCAAACAGTATCCAAAAGAGGGCTGGTGTAGCTATAGTAATAACAGGTAAAATAGACTTTAAGTCATAAACTGTTATGAGGGACAAGAAAGGTCACTATATACCAAAAAGGGGTCAATTTAACAAGAAGACATAACAATTATAAATATATATGTGCCAAATGGCAGAGCTCCAAAATATATGAAGCAAGTATTGATAGATTTGATGGAAAAAAATAGACAGTCTATATTAACAGTATGAGACTTAGGGATCAAATCATGTTCCTCACAAAAAACATGTTTAGAGCCCAACCCCTAATTCCTGTGCCTGTGGACCAATGTGTAAACAGAACCTTTGAAAATATTATTAGTTATAGTGTGCCCAAACTGAAAGACAGTGGGCCTTAATCTAAGATGGCTGAAGTCTTTAAAAACAAAGAAAATAAGAAACTAAAAGAAGCTACAAGGAGAAGTAAGAAGCTGGAAGTCAACAGAACATGAAAGAGAAGATGCCACCATGTGTATTGCTATGTGACCAAAAAGCCGAGGAACCCCAAACATTGCTGGCCAGAAAAAAAGATACCCACAACAGGAGAAAGGAAGCCTTTTAGGCTCTGAAACCGAGACCCAGTAAATTCCTGTTTTAAGCCAACCCATTTTATGGTATTTGTTTTAGCAACTAGGAAAATAACAGTTTTTGGTACCATGAATGGGGTGCTTCTATTGCAAATACCTAAAAATGTGGAAATAGCTTTGGAATTGGGTAATGGGCAAAGGCTAGAAGAATTTTGAGGGTTCAAAAATGAGTGAGAGCTGAAGAGAAAGATTATATCATCTTAGAAAATACATACTTCATCATGAACAGATTATTGGTAGAATTGTGAACATTAAAGTTACTTCCAGTGAGGCCTTAGAAGGACATGATGAATGTATCACTGGAAATTGGAAGAAAGGCAATCCTTATTATAAAGTGGTAGAGAACCTAACCAAATTGTGTTCTGATATTGGATAGAAGGCAAACTTGAAGGCAATGAACTCAGATATTTCACTGAGCTGATTTCCAAGTTAAGGATGGCAGGTACAGTATGGTTTCTACTTGTAGCTTATAGTAAAATGTGAGAGCAAAGGAATAAGCTGAGAATTAAACACTCAAACACAAAGAAACCAGAAATTAATGATTTGGACAGTTCTCAGCCTATCCAGGTAGTGTGCTCTGAGACTAGGACCAGAAGAGGCTCTATCATGGACCTCTTTGAGCTTACAGGAGGAGAGTTGCTAGAGGGCAGGGCTCCACTTGAGGGTTTAACTGAAGAATCCAATCATAAAGAGTGTGTCGTATGGCTGAACATGGAGCCAGTCAGACATCTCAGAAGATTTCAGGACTGGAAATTCAGTTATCCAGGAAGTATCTGTGGAAAGTTCTGTTGTCTGATGGTTTGACCCCCTGGAAGTGCAGGCAAAGCCAACAAAGAATTTTGCAAAATTTATATGAACAGAAGCAATGCCTGAAAGGGACAGATAAGGGACAGATTGAAAGATGACTTCAAGGGCAGAATCAAGGAAACTGAGGTTTTGACTGAATTGTTTTATAAACTCAATGCAATCCCAATCAAAATTCCAACAATCACCTTTGCAGAAATAGAAAAGCCAACCATCAAATTTATATGGAAGTAAAAGGGGTCCCAAATAACCAAAACCATGTTGAAAAAAGAGAATGAAGTTGGAAGACTCAGACTTCCCAATTTTAAAACTTATTATAAAGCTACAGTAATCAAAAGAGCATGGTACTGGCATAAGGACAGACATACAGACCAACAGAATTGAATTGAGAGCTCAGAAATTAACCCTCACATTTATGGCCAACTGATTTTTTGTTTGTTTTGTTTTATATTGAGCTTGTATTTTATTCCTTTTTTTTTTATTTTTAAAGAAGTTTTAGATTACATAAATGTTACTTGAAAAATATAGGGTATTCCCGAATGCCCCACTCCCACCCCCTCCCACACTTTCCCATATCAACAACAACCTTCATTAGTGTGGTACATTTGCTAACAAGGTGCCAAAGACCACTCAATGGGGAAAGAATAGGCTCTTCAGCAAATGGTGCTGGATAAACTGGATATCCTTATGCAAATGAATGAAGGTGGACACCATAAACAAAAATTAATTCAAAATGGATCAAAGACCTAAATATAAGAACCAAAACTATAAAACTCCTAGAAGAAAACATAGGGAAGCATCTTCAGTACCATTGTGTTAGGCAATGTTTTCTTAGACTTTACACCAAAAGCACAAGCAACTAAAGGAAAAATAGAAATGAGAGTCATCAAAACTAAAAACTTACGCATCACAGGATTTCATTAGGAAAGTAAAAGGACAACATACAGAATGGGAGAAAATACTTGGAAACTACATATCTCTGTATTAATTAATATCCAATATCTATAAAGAACTCCTACAAATCAACAACAAAAAGCGAAACAATCCAATTACAAAATGGGGAAAAAAAAACTTAAATAGACACTTCTCCAAAGAACCCAAGTCCATCAACAGATGAATGGATAAGCAAAATGTGCTTTATACATACAATGGCATATTATTCAGCTATAAAAGGAATGAAGTTCTGATACATTAGACAACATGAATGAACTTGAAAGAAGACATTATGTTGAGTGAAATAAGCCACACACAAAGAACAAACTTCATATGATCCCACTGATATGGAATGATTTGAATAAGCAAATTCGTATTGTCAGAAACTAGAATCCGGATTACCACAGGCCAAGGGGTGTAGGGAATGGAGAGTTAAAGCTTAATTAGTACAGAGTTTCTGTTTGGGGTGATGGAAAAGTTGTGGTAATCAATGGTGGTTATTTTACCCCAGCATTGTAAGTTTAATTAACACCACTGAATTTTATATTTGAGTGTGGTTAAAAGGGGAAATTTTAGTTTGTATACATTTTATTAGAATAAAAATGTAAACAGAAAACCACATAGGCCTGTACAACCCATAGACAATAGTTAATATTATAATTATAATAATATTGTTTCATCAATTTTAACAAAGGTACCACACTTAATGCAAAATGTTAATCATAGGGAAAACTGTGAGTGATGGGATATATTGTGTTAGGCAATATTTTCTACATAATTTTTATGTAAACCTACAACTTCTCTAATAAAAAATATTAAAAAATCATTTGGATGTTGTGTGCTATTTGTGTGGTGACCATCACTCTTTTAGACAACATATTTCTAGCCCACCACCTTCTGCGTACATAGTAGGGTTGTACCCATGAGTCTGGGTGGAGAGACATAACGAATTCTGGCCAGTGAGTTGTGAGCATAAGTGATCTATGTCACTTCCATGTTGAAGTACTTAAATGCCAATTGTGGATCCTGCTCCTCCCATTGTGTAGTGAATGGAAATGTTTGATTTGGTGGCCGCCCCACCAGCCTGTGTCCCTGAGTGTTCATGATGACAAGAGTCCTGCTGCCTCCCTGCACTGGATATGAAGGCTGAACAAGAAATATACCCCGGAGGTTTTAACATTGTTACCTCAGCATAATCTAGCCTATTTTGATTACTACACTATATTTCAGTCTTTTCCAAAGAAGAAGATGAGATTAACCCCGTAGCAGGTGCTGCCCACCACATCCTTTGGGTGGTAGCTCTCTGTATTAGACAGCCAAAGGAGTGCTGATGCAAAATACCAGAAATCGGTTGGCTTTTGGAAGGGGTATTTATGAATTATATAAATATTAATATATAATATTATATATTATAATATTATTATATATAATATAATGGGAACAGCGTTAGGAACTGCCTATTCCTCTAGCTCATACTGGTCAGCTGACATGGTGCTGGTGTTAAAAGTTGTGTGCTTCACAGAGGAATAAGTGATGGCAGCATAATTAATGAAATGCTGCATTTTGTTTTTCATCTCCTAAACCTACTAAGCCAGACCTCTCTCCAAATATCTTTTGCTTCCCTTCTTTGTCAGCTGGTTAAAGGAGCGTGTTTTGAATGGAAATGCTCTAGGATTAGGAGTTAAACAAACCTAAAGCCTAGCCTCAACTTTTAAAATATTAACTGGATAAACAGGTATGTCCTTTAAGCTCTATGTTCCCTTCCATGGAGTTACCAGCTCATGCTGTGTTAGAAGTAAGGAATTTAATAATATAATGTGTAAAGTGTTCATTGCTTATAAAATATTCTTAAAAATATATGTAACATCTCATGAAGTGATGAAAATAATTCTGGGTAAAGTCTTCTGCAAGTGGCATGGAAAGCATTTAAAATATTGTCAAGTTCTGTCAATAGTGTTTCAAACTCATTTATTGGAGTAGAGAAGTACATGGTTCTAAATGAGCTTATTCTTGTATGCAGCGTAAATTTCATTTAGTTTTCTTTCTTGAATGTAATTTCTTTCCCCCAAAGTGTATGTTCTTTATTGCAGGCCCTTTGATGCAAGTTAAACACATGAGAAATACTTTCTGCTACCAGATTATTTATGCATAGTCCTACTTAAGTTTGTAAATGATACAGATAAAGCCAACGAAGCAATGTTATAAACCACAAAAATCTAGGGAGTTAAATACTTTCGCAGGAGACTCTCCTGGAGATTATAAATTAGAGCCATGTTATTTTGATGAGCTCTATTTTCTGGTTTAGTTATTTATATATCTCACTCGAGGAGATAACATCCCCAGGGGCAAGGCATACATATCACTTCAACTGGTTGAAATATGGATGTTTCTCTCTTGTGAATACATAGTTCCCTTTTGCCCACATCATGGACACTGTAGAACCAGGCAATACCTTAATTACCTCTGACAAGCTTTCATTTTTTAGTAAAAATACTTTTCTTGCAATTAGAAATATATATTAATATATGTATATACATATGTATTTATAAACATAATGTATTTCACACATGTTTGTATATAATTATATGATTTAATATACTATTCACATACATATATACATTTATAAATATGAGCATGCATGTGTGTATGTGTGTGTATTATAGCCAAAAACTTTCTGATTGACCTCTACTAAAAAATCCACTCTCTGATTCCTATAAAGATCCTATCAGTTGAATGACAAGAATAAGATAGAATAGGAACTTGTGCAATTCAACACTTTAGAGCACACCGAGGAAAACCATTCTACTCAGCCCATGTTGGAAACTCACACATCCTGTAAACCTGGGCCATTTTGATGGCGATGGGAGTGGGATGTGTTGGTGAGATTTGTAGAGCACCTCAGAACTCCTCTGGAAGATTCTTAGTGCCCAGGAATAGCAGTGGCCTAAATAGAGAATAAAGTTGTTTTCAATATGGTTTTATCACAGTCTCATTTTTCCTGCACCACTTGTCAAATAACAATGTTTGAGAGGCCGAGCTTGCTTGACCATGGCTCCTGGCCAAGTGCCTATTATTCAGCAAAGAAGTTCACCCACAGGGTAGTTCAGTTCCATTACTAACCAGGGCCTTCCACAGGAGTCTGCTTGGAAACAAAGCCTTCGGCCCCTGATTAATTGATGAAGGGATCAAAGGTGTTATTTTCGTGACTCAGTGGACTAAATGGAAAAGAAATGAGGTAAGAATTTGACTAGGCAAAAGATGGTCTGAAAGCATCTAATTAGACTTAAATAACATTTACATGTTAAGTTGATGACTGGAATGTTAAAAATAAGGCAAGAAGACCTGACAAAAATAATAGGACCACGACTTTCCCCAATAGCATTTCAGAAATTCCTCAAATGTATAAGCAAAACAGGGAAAATTGAGTTGTGTTTTCTACTTTAAGCAAGTGATAAGACCTTTACCTTGTCTACAAAATCTTACCTTATCCTGTTACTGCCCAAACAAGGTTTCCCACCCCAGGCTTGGGATTAGATATTCCATGGACCCTGAATTCCATGCATCTGTAGCACACATTTGTCAGCCCAAAGAGCAGTTTAGCTGATATCCATAAGCACCAAAGATTAGCCAATTCTTTACTTAAGCTGTGGTCATGCTTTGTATCAACTATAATAATTTATTATTTTAGCAGAATTATATTTATCATTTAAAAAATACTCACAAAGAACCTATTCTGTGAAAGTCACAGTGTGGTTGGAAGAAGGGAGGGTATCACAAAGAAGAATAAGATGGAATCTACTATCAAAAATAAAAGAAAATATGTATGAATCTCACCAGAATGTGTGAATTGCACACATAAGTTAAGTACTTATGTATAAAAAATGCTGTCTTAAAGAACTGGTGGTGGCTTTTCTAATATAATACAGGGTAATATTTTAAAAGTGAGATTATTTGATTTACTAATAATTTGTCCTATTTTGTAGCAATTAGAATGTAAAGCCAAGTTATACTTAAAAAATAAATCTATCTGCATATGCTGGAATGAAAAAATCAAAATCAGATAAAATCATTTATACTATTCACAGCTATAACATTGGGATGTTTTTGTAACCATAATAATTCTCAACAGGTTTGTTTATAGTCAGTATGATACTAACTATGATGTCTCTTCTTTCAGATATCAGAACTATTGATCCACAAGCTCAACCAAAACTCTGTGCACTTTGAGCTAAAGCCTGGGGTCCAAGTCCTTGTCCATGCAGCTCACTTAACAGCAGGTCAGTTTCCATGTCCCTGCTTTCTAGCTAGTGCCTCTGGCTAAGGGGGATCCCAATTTGTGTTTCCTTCACGTAATGGAGACTAGATGGTCCCTCCTTCTCAGAAATCAGTCATTGGTCATTTGGAGGTTCTCTTCTTGGTAGTCTCTACCTTAATGGGGGACCCAGTTAGACAACAGATTAAGGTCACTTTTCCCACTTGGTCCCTGGCAAAAAACCATTGGTGAATCACCATAATACATGCTCCTTCAATGACCAAAGGTTAGCATCTTTCAATAGAAAGATTGAGAATAAAGCTAACCTTACAAATAACTCCCCCCCCACCCCAGGTCTTTCTGCAAAGTCTTATTTCAAATCATTCATGTTACTAAGAACCTATTTCCTTTAAGTTTCAGGATAATGCAGTGCATTCAAAAGAGGAGGCACTTAGAAGTTACTCAGGGCCATAGCCAGGAATTGGACTTTGAGTTGGTCATGATCTTTCAGAGTTACTTACTCTCCTTGATTTTATGTTTCTTCACCTGGAAAAGGTGGCCAAAAAGCCTCCTTCTAAGGCTATGATGAGGTTTCAATTATAATGCAGTTAATGCCAAGCTTGTAGAAGTAGATATTATTGTGTTATATTAATAATAAATAAATATTTATTAAGTACTTTGCAGAAGTAACTTACTAGGCACTACATGAAATACAAAGACCAGTGTGAAATAGTCTTTGTCCTCAAAGAGCTTGTAATCTAGTTGTCATGTGGGAAAGTTTAGTGGTAGCAGTGGTGGTGGTGCTGTGAGGGGTGGGGAATGTGCAATGGGAGATGTCCCAATGAGTAAAATGCATAATTTCTTATATAGAGAGGTAACAGAGCAGAGTACTTAAGCACTTGAATTTTACAGCCAGACCATTGGTTTCTATCTCACCTCCATCACTTATTCACTTTATGGACCTGGAGAAGAGATTTAACTTCTGTGTACCTCAGTATCCTCATCTGTAAAACAGAGATGGCAACAGCACCAGTGTCAGTATGATTATGTGAGGATTAAGTTAATTTGGGAAGAGCATTTATAATAGTGCCTGCTTCATAGTAAGCTATTATTTTTCTTTTTACTTTTTTTTATTATTAACAATCAAAGTTGTATAAGAAAGCTAAAGCAGGTTTTAATTGAATACAGAAAAATGATACAGGAAGGGTTCATGGAGTTGGTGGTCTTTGGGATGGACAACAAAGGTTAAAAGGATTCAGTTCAGGAGGTCATTCCAAGTACCAAAGCACCAAGGATTGACCCTGAAAGCTCCAAGGGCTCTGGAATGCTGAATAAGTGGGAACAATGGGCAGTAGTTTCCAACTCCATTCTCTGCTTGGGCTCTGGGAAGCCAACAAAGGAGAGAGGTATGACCAATTCAGAGTGTCACAAGAGAAAAATGACTCTCAAGAGCACGTAGGACTGGGTATAGCTGATTTGTTGTTCTGAAGCTATTTTCCTAATTCATGCATTGAACAGACATTTTTTGAGTGTCTGCCTACTCTAGGACAATGAATGTTCTCAGCACTACCTTCGTAAAGCTTCTATTGCTGGGGAAAGTCAGGCAAGAAGCAAGTTAACAAATACCACTCTGCAAATCATTTTACTGATAAACGTGCTGTGAAGAAAATGAGGAAGTGTAAGATAATAGAGCACAGTTTTTCGGATTAAGGCGACACCCATGAGAGCAAATTCTAAGCTCAAGGCCTGAAAGAAGACTGTTGACTTGTCTCAGGGCAATTGGTGATCTAAATTGGCTGTTTCCTACCCTGAAGGTTGACTTTTGGTCCTTGGTGAATGTTGGTGACCCTTGGCTGAGTCTGCTACGGCTGGTTGTTCTGTAGAACAGAAGTGATAATCATCCTGACAGCCAAACAATTGACTGATTTTGT
This sequence comes from Cabassous unicinctus, assembly GCA_029593785.1. Taxonomy (NCBI): domain Eukaryota; kingdom Metazoa; phylum Chordata; class Mammalia; order Cingulata; family Chlamyphoridae; genus Cabassous; species Cabassous unicinctus. Next base: position 5,582 of record JAQZBX010002360.1, on the reverse strand, counting down.
TAACTGAGTAGAAAATAACTTCTTGAAATTGGTTGAAATACGTTCACTGGTTCATTTAAGCTTAATCAGATGGTTCAGACTGTTCAGGTTTTAGATTAAACCTCATCATTCTCTCTCACGGGTACTAGAGCATGCTGTTCCTTTGGGTTTGGAGTTAAAAGCAACTGGACCTCCTACTCCATACTGAACTCTGAGTTTGAAGGGATGTGGCCACTAATCCCTTCCTTTCACTACAAAGCTGCCGTACAGCATACCTGGCTTGTATGAACACCATATTCAGGCAACATATTCTGAGGTGGGGCAACTGGATTTGTTAGAAAACGTTCACTTTATTATCTAGCAGGGCCCCTTTTGGAAAGGGGGGGCTTACAAGTCCAGATAGGCAGAGAACAAGCTTGGCACATCTCTCCAATTTTAGGCACCACCCACATTTCCTCCCTTTTCTTCCTCCAATACTTCTCTTTCACCAGCTATTATCTATGCCAAGTTTTTTATTTAAATGATTATCACATCACACTCTAAAGATGGTTCAGTCAAATTCTTTGGTTGAATTGAGAATCTTGTTTCAAATGTGTGAAGTTTTCTTTTCATGACAACTAGTTTAGAACTGGGATCAAGCTGAAAAAATAGGGACCAATGAAGTTGGTAATTAGCTTAAACTGGTTTGGCCAGTAGCTTAGCCAAGTGATCCATGTGGAAGGAAAGTCCCTTTTCCATAACTTTGAGCAGTTAATCCCACTGCTGTTAACTCCAAATGGCAAGGAATAATACGAAGTTGGGAGGAACTGAAAATCTCACCAATTCATGGCCCATAATCCATGTTGTAGTGGGAATCTTGGGAAGGAAGACTCAGATCCCAGGGAAGAAGGGCTTGCAAAAGGAAGGTATATTACTGGGAACTTAGATAAGCACACTGAAGTTTGAAGGAGAGCACTGCACAAAATAAATATGTATAATGCAAGGTTACCAAGAAGACTGCAAACTGCAGGTCCATGGAAAAGCCTAAATTTAGCCTGGGACAATATGGCAAAAGTTAGAGAATACGTTGGCTTCAAACCTTTGTGGCTACAGGATTCTTTTCTCTGTAAGGTTAGATAGAAGGGCCTTTTGTCCCTGTAATTTCAAACATCATCAACTGGCATTGTTGAGCTTCCTGTTAGAACTGGCTCAATAGCTGGAGTAGATGTAGACTATATGGATAATCAGCTCCAATTTGAAGAGTGAAGGAAAAGCATGTCAAGGACTGACAAAACAACTGAGTCTTGGACACTTTCGCTATATTGAGTTTGGCCATGTGTGTTTTACTGGATTTAGAACTGGTGGTGTCCATGGTTGCAAAGTCACAGGAGCCAGGCTGACTTTCTTATACAAAAGACAAGGTCTGTGTCAAGGCTGGCACTCTGCAATGATTGTGATGAGGAAGTGAAAACTATGAGACATCAACTATAAGGGTAGCGATGGCTCCTAAGTTAGCGCTAGCGATCTGATAGGTGGTGGTGGTGTTTAACTATTTGAACAGGATAGTAGACTATGTCTACCCAAGACAGTAGAGGGAATTCTCCTTTCACACATAGAAAATTTAAAATTTGAGGGAATGGAGGATAGGTAGTTGGATTGAACTGCTTGCCACAGTTTCTTTTATGTTGTTATTAATACATTTGTATTTGGGTGATCAGGAAGAGAAGAAAGAAGAACTGGGGAAAAGAAGAAATAATGAGGATGAGCATTTGATGCAGAGCTTCTACAAGAATCCAACTCCCTTTGCTTTCCTCTCATCCTCCTGCAGGAAGGGGGGAAAAAAGGACCACAATTTGCAACATTTCATGTCTCATAAGCAGGATTGCTAATACCTTCCTAGGGACCATTACAGCACACTGCTGCATTCCATTAATTGCTCAGCAGATGTTCAGCAGCCTTCTTTTAAAAAGGTTTGAGCCTGAGTATGTTGCTGGTGAGAGAGGCAAGGCATAATTTGGTTTGTCTCCAAGGAAAAAGAACTGTCTCCTTTCATGAATTTACTAGTTGTATTTTGGTTTTCAAATTCCGTTCCCTGTTTGCTTTTATCAGACCTCAAGGTAAGCATTTCCAGATACCTGGATGTCATCAGAGACTGGATTTAGTTTCTTTCTCCTGACACGTTCTTTAGGGAATTCATTAACTTTGGCTTCTAAGCTGAGCTAAACTTTGAATGCAGTCCTTGTTTTGTTCTTAGCCATTCTTGTGCTTCTTGGTTTCTGTGCAATTTCTCTTGAAGGCCGAATCACTTCTGACAGCTATCATTCTGAAATTCTTTTTGCAAAGGGAGTGATTTGAAATAGAATGAGAATTGAGAGGAAACAAGAGGCATGTTATCAAGAAAGCTGAGGGAAGATCTTGGATGGATCCTTTGGCTTTTAGGATCTGAAGGCAGCTGGCATCCATGTTTAGCAGAAAAAGGCTATGGCATTGCAAAGCAACCCAGATAGTTGGAAAAGGGAGTAGAAATCAATCAAGTTGGGCTTTGGACTGAAAGGACTGGTATTTTGACCAAAGTGTACTTCTGCTCATGCTATTCCTAATTGGAATAGTTCTCCCCTTTTCTCCACCTCTCCACCGCTCTTACATCTATTTGTACTGAAAGCTCAGCTCAATGCCAACATTTTCATGAAGACCTTCACCTGTATATAATTTCTGCCTTGTCTGAAATTGTGTGGATTTTTAAATCATGTTCATCCTATCTCTTATTTAACATCTTAAGTCAGGGGCCATCATATCTTTATATTGTCTCCATCTTTGTAGCTATTGCCTTTATAAATAATTAAATGCATAATTGGCATATTACATGCAGAGAGATATGCAAAACCCCATCCCCCGAGTTAACCTTCATATCCAGTTTATTCACTCGTGAACCTGTCTCCACTGCAGATTGGTGTTTTGCATTCATTATATCCAATAAACACCCAGGGAAAACCCATCTCTGTTCCTTCCTTATGGCAAGTGTCCCTTAATATGGATTATTATTGTTTATATACACATTGTAGGGAATGGCAGGGGGGGATTGAAGGAAAACTGGGTCTATGCTCCCTGGAGTTCTTTGTCCCAGGACAAAGGATCTGAAAGAAAATGAAAGAGGAGTGGAAAGAGGGCTAACAGAAACAGACTGAAGCAAGTATAATTTATTAGCCACTATTTTACTGCTCTGGTCACTTGCAGGTGTGTTCCCAGTATCAGAGAGCAGCCTCACCATGGTGAAGCTCAGATTACACACCTTAGATTGTGGCATCTTCAGTTATCAAACTCCCCAGACCTTCGTATCTTTTGTGACATCAGCCTGAGGATCTCCTCTGGCTTGTCCTTTCTCTCGGGGCTTCAGTTAGGCTTTCTCTATCAGGTATTTTAAGAGCTATGGTGTCATTTTAAGAGAAGTTTTCCCAGCAAGATTCAAGGAAGGCCCTTCATCCAATGCAGACCATATGATCTTATAGTACTTATAGAACAGACTTGAGTCCCTAAGAAAGTAATGCTAAAATGCCAACAGTTTTCACATTGTTCCCTATAATTTGGAATCTACTCAAGGGCAGGGTCCATTTCAGATATATCTTCTTCACATAATTCTGGGACTCAGTTCTCAATTATTTCTTTAAAATCATAGTTTATTGGTGATGAATTAGGACCCTCATTCACTCCATACTGACTAGACCTGAGCCACAAATACATTTGTGTGACTCTTCATTAATTCTAAATGAAGAGAATAAAAACTATTTCATAGAGAAAGTACAATAAAGGCAAATCTTAATGTTACTAGAAAGGAGTTCACCAAAAAGAGAGAACATTCACATGTCAAGTTTGTACTGAGCAAAAGCACAGCAAGGTGACATTGTATGGTTTATGCATAAACTGATGGGCCATCTAGAGATGAATCACCAAATACTCCTATCTTGATATATTTACTGAAGGTAAAGCTATGAAAGGGGTAGCGAGGAATAAAATTCAGAGAAAACAAATATGCCACCGTACTATAAACGTTGCTGTCCGTCATCCATGTGTATTAGTGAGGGAACTTCCACTAACAGGTTTGAGATTAAAAAGTATGATAAACATGAGACAGGGAAGAAAGGACAGATGAAAGGAATTTTTAACTAACAGGTTTGGAGGTTAGTCAATAATCCATTGTCTTTTTTAAGAAAGCACTTCCACATAGAAGTTTTCGACCCAGTTGGCAAGAGATGGTAATTTTTTTGATGGAGACCTAGAAGGAGGAGCTTCATTTCTGGTTGCCAGTGAAGATAAGGTTAATGTTTCATGTTGGGTTTGATGTCATAAAACATATAAGGGAAAATCCTATCAGGAAGCTGCAAACAGGGGGATGAAGTTCAAGGGAAAAGACCAGGACCAGACTAGATGTTGAACTATATGTGTCATAGGCCTGCAGGTGATTGCAGAAGCTGAGAGAAGAAGCACATTCCCGGTAGACTATAAAGACAGGGGAGTCTGCTAACCGGTGGTAAATCAAAGCCCTGTTGGCTGGTGAAAATCTTTTAAGGCCATCAAACTCTATCTTTGCTTGTATGAGGACCCATGGTCATGAGTAAATTCAGTCATTATATTTTGAGTGGGGGAGCAGCTTAAGAACTTGTTGATTCTTCTCTGATGGAATAAATCAGGATCTACATGAGAATAGATTTTAAAGACTGAGGAAGCGAGGGGCAACACTGATGTTTTATTGGAGAACATGAAAGCCTAACTATATTAATCCATCCTAAATTATAAACAACAACCTTTCAAGGATTCTTTGCATTTCAAAGAGTTATTTATTGGGAAACAAAAGCTGAACCTTGGGTGGTAGAATTTCTACACAGCTGGATTAAAATAGCTGGAGCTCATTGGCTCCCTCAAACCATTTGGGATAAGGGAAACCCTATTCTGTGCTTTTAAAATATTCTTCCCAACCCAGTATAGGAGATTCCTGCAAAAAAAACCAATTGTTCTCAAATCTGACTCTACATCACAGTTAACTGGGAAGCTTTTTTAAAGTAGATTTTTCAGGCCTCACTGCACACATCCTGATTCAGAATCTCCAAGGGTGATATCTGAGAATCTGTATTTTTAACAAGTTCTCCAAGCAATGCTTATGCAGCTAGCCCCTTCACCATTCTCGGTAACCACTGCTATAAAGCATAAAAATCCATCTGCATAACAAGGAAAGGTGCATGTCTATCTCCAGCAATAAATCTGATTTACAACTCAGGGCATCCACTAAAACAGAGGCATGAATTAAATAAAAAGGGCCCGTGATATTAAGTGTAGGAGGAAATTAGTAATAAACATTAAAATCTAATTTCTCGGCATATTTGGAGCCAACGTAATTGGAAGAATGAGCAGATGACAGTGGAAAGTAAGGGGGACAATGAAACATGCCTCTGAATCTGGGATATACTGTATCCATAAAGCAGATGAATGGCAAAGGTTAGCCAAGAGCTGTGGCTGTGAAGCAGTTGAAAAATGATTAAAGTGTGAACGAGAATCTAAGTGGCAGATGTAATTGAATAGCCGTGAGTCTTATGAAAGTTAAACAAATTATAATTGTTTAGATACCATTAATG
>JAQZBX010002359.1:0-72846 GCA_029593785.1 Cabassous unicinctus | reverse complement strand
TAACTACCTGGCATGAAGGTTAACAGGGAAAGCAGAAGACAGATCTAAAAGCCTAAGAGTATATACACTTCCAATATTGGTATGTATTGTGAAAATTTTGATTTTTGCCCACAGTAAAAAATAAATAAAATAAATAAAAAATAAAAGCCTAAGAGGGAAGAATCTGGTAAAAAAAAAAAAATGAGAGAGAGAGAGAGAGGTAGAAGGATTGGGCTTTTTAAAAAAATCTTCTCTAAAAACTGGGGAATGTATGAGGTCAAACACATGTACAGGGCTGTATAAATGCTAAAAATACCTGGAGAATATGTCTGTTGGATTATGTGTTTTTATTTCATTTTGATTTTGGATCCAGACATGTATGGACATCTTTGTCAAATAATTAGCTACCCACCAAGGCAGTAGGACAGAGACTTCAGTGAGCAGAAATAACAAATAAGTCTTTAAAAATAATTTAGAAAAACACCAACAAATAAACAGCTACAAACAGCAACAAGCAGCAACAAAAATATAGGGACGGGAAAGAATCAAGTTACCATAGTTACCACATTATAATATGCAAAATGCCCAGGTTTCAAAAGTAATTATGAAGCATGTAAAGGAACAAGAGGCTTGGCCCATTCATAGGAAGAATAAGCAAGTGGAAACTGTCCATGAGGAAGCACAGACACTAGGCTTACTAGAAAAATATTTAGTTTAACTCTCTGAAGTATTTTAACAGATTTAATGAAATCATTTGCAAAGAAATAAAGGAAACTAAAACAATTTCTAACTATATAAAGAATATCAATACGGAGAAAAATTATGAGAATAAACCAAATAGAAATTCTGGTGCTGAATTGTACAATAATAAATGAAACCAAAGTTTCACTAGGAAGTTTATAACACAGATTAAAGCTGGCAAAATCAAACATTAAGCATTGGCTCCCTCTTCTCAACACACAGTCTATCTCCTAGGAACCTGTACTTTATAGATTAAAGTGATGAGTTTATGCATCATATTTAGTTCACATTAGTGATGCTAATCTTAAATGTATGTAGAATTTTAATAAAGTTTATTGTAAATGAATAGAGTTGATGGAAACACTTTATAGTCACTATAACTAACACTGCTGATTTATAAATGTGGTTGTGGCTGAAAGGGGTAGTCTAGGGAGGTAAATGTCAATTGAAAGAAAACTAGAATATAATCTAGGGACTGTAAAACATAGTGACCTCAGCAGTGGATTGAACCTTGTACAAATACAAGACAGTTCTTCTATTGCAAGGTGTTAAAAATATGGTGATATATGGAAAAATACAACTAATATAACTTATGGACTATAGTTAAGAGTAGTATTGTACTATTTTTCAGCAATCACAAAAAAGTACTTTATCAATGATAAGGGTCAACAATAGCAGAGGATAATGCGGTATAGGATTGTTCCTTTTAGAGTAACCAAAGTGTTTTAAGGTTGACTGGGGTGATGAATGCACAATTCTGTGATGAAACTGAAATCCATACACTTTGGATGGATTGTACAAGGCATGGGACCATATAAGTCACTGAACGCTGTGGTGGATGATGGACTGTTCTTAACAGTACAAATATGAGAATGTTCTCTCATGAACTATAACAAATATATGGTGTTAATAATAGCATGGTTTGTGGGGAAAATACACCAAATGTAAGCTATGGAATATAGTTATCAATAGTATTATGACAATGTTCCTTCATAATTTGTAAAAAAATATTCCACACCAATGTGAGGTGTTGGTGGTGGGGTGATATATGGGAATCTTGTATGGTATGAATAGTTGTTTTGTTAACTCACAACTTCTCTAATAAAAAAAGAGAGATCCTGGGGTAAGCAGTGTCATCATGGTGAACCACACACACCTGCATGAACCTAGAGCTGGATCTCTGGCCCAAATAGCAACAAGAACCTTTTAATGTGCCAGCGGTGGGTTGATGAGCCTTGGGACCCACTGCACCATCTGCCTGACCCTGCCATGCTTGGGGCCACACAGCACAAACCAGGCTTCTGCCCAGTTCATTGGTCCTGATATCTGTTCCTGCCCACCACCCACTGGAACTCACTAATGTCTGATAGTTCCACATATGTCCAGTTCCTCCAAAGGAGAAGAGGTTGTCTTAGCCCTTGGTCCACAGACTATTTCCAGCCCTGGGAGCCACATGAGCTCCTGAAGACTCCTAGCCAATGTACAGAGCTCAGGAGCCCAGGAAATTTTTTCTGCACTCTTCTGAGATGTGGTAGATTGGGAAGGATCACACCCTGTACTCCAAATTCCCACAACCAGAAGGAGGGTGAATTGAACCCCTAGTTCCCAGAGCATTGCTGCAAAGGAAAGATTTCTTCCTTGCTCAGAAGAGACTGTCACCTAAGAAGTCTTTTGACCTAATTTAAGGTTCCCCTGCCTGGGCACCACCAGCCCAAAAACCTGAGTTTAGAGCCATAGATTTGCTCTTACCTGTGTGGACCAGAGTCAAGTCACCCATTGAGGTTCCTGTGCTGAGCCCTGAGCCTGGCCCTGAGCCTGTGTGGGAATGACAGCCCCAGAACCAACCCTCCTGTCTTCCAACCAGACAGTGCTGACCTCTGGACTAGACTTCAGACTTCAGGGGACCCCCTGCACTCTTTCTACTCTATCTAGCCCCAACTGTTTGTTTTACAAAGTAAATTTCATTTTCATCACATATAAAAATAAAACTACAAATCATAATAAAGCTCAATAAATTATAAAAGTGAAAACACTTGTGGAACCATCACCCAAATAAAAGTATGTAACATTGCCTACCCTTAGGGATGCCTCCTTTGTGCCCTTCCCCAAAATTCTTTTTCAAATGTAACCTCTGTTCTCATTTCTTTCAATACATAAGATTTTGAAATTTAAAACAAACAAAAGAGAATCAGCAAACTTAGAGACATTCAATTGATATTATCCAGTCTGAGGAATAAAATAAAAAGGAATGTAGAAAATTAAACAAAATATAAGGGACCAGATAGCAGATGTGGCTCAAGTAGTTGAGCACCTGCTTCCCACATGGTAGGCTTTGAGTTCAGTTCCCAGTGCCTCCTAAAAACAAAACAAAACAAAACAAAGCAAAAAAACAAACAACAACAACAAAAAAACACAAGCAAACATATGAAAAAGCCAATTAAGGGGAGCCAATGTCGTTCAGTGGTTGAGCACCAGCTCCCATATATGAGGTCCTGGGTTCATTCCCTTGCCCTGGTACCTAAAAAAATAAAGGGAACTTTGGGACATCTTCAAGTTTAAAAAATTCATATGAGGTTATCCCATAAGATCAAGAAAGAGAGAGAGAGTGAAAGTGATAGAGAGAATATGTGAAGAAATAATGGACAATATTTCCAAAGTTTAATGAAAGACATATGCACACATCCAAGAAGCTTAATATACTTCAAACAAGATTAGCTCAAAGAGATCCACACTAAGACATAATCAAACTGCAAAAGACAAAGAGAATTTTGAAGGAAACAAGAGAGTAGTGACTCATCAGATACATGGGATCCTGGATTACACTAACAGCCATTTTCAGAACAGTAACATATGAAATGGGATGTTATACAAAGTACTAAAATAAAGAGAAAAAATGGTCAACCAAGAATTCTGTATCTGACAAAATTCTTACAAAATGAAGAATTTAGACATTTCTGGATAATAAAATGTGAATGAGTATTTTGCTAGTCATCCTGTTCTACAGAAATGCTAAAGTGAGTCTTCCAGGTTTACATAAAAGGACACAATAGACAGTAACTCAAGACATATGAATAAATACAGAAAAGCAGCAATGTTAAGTACATAGGTATGTATAAATGTCAGGAGTAGTGTTATATTTTTGTTTGTAACTCGTTTTTTCTTCCTATTTTATTAAAAGACAAATGCATAAAACCATTTTTATAAATCCATGTTAAATAGAACATTAAATATAATAATGCAATTTGTGGAAATAACATAAAGGAGAAGCGTGGAGATGTATAAAAGCAGAGTGTTTGTATACTACTAAAGCTAAGTTGGTGCTGCTGGGAGTTGTGTGAAGGTTGGTGGTGCAGGGCAGAGGGCCTTTCAGTCAGAGTGATCATGTCACACAAACAAATTTACTATTTGGACAAATATGACAACGAGGAACTTGAGTACTGGCATGTCATGTTGCCCAAGGATTTAGCTAAGCTGGTCTCTAAAACCCATTTGATGTCTGAATCAGAATGGAGGAATCTTGGCATCCAGCAGAGTCAGGGATGGGTCCATTTTATGATCCATGAACCAATACTTCATATCTTGCTGTTCCGGAGGCCACTGTCCAAGAAGTCAAAGAAATGAAGCTAGGGAGCCATTTTTCAGCCTCAAGCTGTACACAACTGTCCTTACTTGCTCACACCTTTCTGATAATCTTGCCTTCTTGTTTTTCCCTTTAATATTTAAAGGATGTTCAATAGACTGTTTGAATGTGCAGTGACTGCTTTGCCTCTTGTGCATAGCTACCACCACCATTTCCCAGCCAGATGAGTGGTCTGTGGGCTGCAGCCTCAGCTAAGTGTGACTTCAGGAGCCATGGTGAGTTCTGTATCCAGTATAACACACCTGGAAGATGGAGGAAACATCAGAGAATAAGGCCCATGGCTCAATTTCAGGAATTTTGTAAACTTGGTGTTTTGTTTTTTCCTAGCTGGGTGTTATATATGTGGTGACTTATGCCTTTATGTTTCAGTGTATTGGAAACTTACCATTTTATTCAAGAAATCTGTTCCATATTAAAAACCTTGATTAAAGAAGACATTTTTATGATAAAAAAAAAAAGCTAAGTTGGCTTTAATTCAAACTGACTTCTTATAAACTTAAGATATTGTAATCCACAGGATAACCATGGTAAAAAGTTAGAAAAAAGAAAAGGAAATCAAAAGGAATCATTAAAGTAAAATGAGTTAAATACAAAGGAAGGAGAAATGGAGAATGAGGATAAAAATATATGACATATAAAAATAAAGTTAAAAATGACAGGAATTAATTTAAATGTACAAGTGGTAAATCTTCATTTAAAAGGCAGAGGTTGGCAGAGGTGATAAAAAAAATAAAACATGATCCAACTCTAAACTTCCTAAAATAGACATGTCTGTAGGTCCAAATATACTGTTGGTAGTAAATAAATGGAAAATGATTGTCCTGGCAAATAGGAAACAAAAGACAGCTGGGGTGGCAAATATAAATATCAGATAGTATGAACTTTAAGACCAATATATTTACAAGAGGAAAAAACACTTTACAGATGGATAAAAGGTCAAAGCATGAAGAATATATAATAATTAGGAAGACAAAGAGCCAGCAAAAATATGAAGGAATAACTGATAGAAATGAAAGGAGAAATAGTTCTACAATAAGGCTTATCAAATTCAATATCCTACATATGTTTACGGTTAGAGCTACCAGATAGAAGATCAACAGGGAAATACAGGTCTTAACCCTATGAATCAACTAAACCATCACATGAACATGTACAGAACACCAAATAGAATAAAATACACTTTCTTCTCATGTGCACATGGGACATTCCTCAGGATAGACTGTAAATTAGGGTACAAAGCATATCTCGATAAATTTAAAAAGAATGAAGAATGCAAAGTAGCAATAATGACCAGGAAGGAATTAAGCTAGAAACCAATGAGAGAGGAAAATTAAAAAATTCACAACTAAGTAAAAATTATAAAATACATTCTTAGACTACAGACTTTCGAGAAATAAAAGGTATGAAAAAGAATATTATGAACAATAGTACAACATTATGAACAATAATATGTACAATATTATGAACAATAGTACTACAACAATTTTATAACTTAGAGAAGTTCCTAGAAACATTCAAACTAACAAAACTGACTCAAGAATAGAGAATAAGATCAGAGCTATAACAAGAGATTGAACAAGTAATCAAAAACTTCCCAACAAAGAAAAGTCCTGGAGCAGATGGCTTCACTGGTGAATTAAAAAATATTACTTAACACTAATATTTTTCAAACTCTTCCAAATATAAAAATAGAAGGTGAGAGGAATTTCCTAACTCCTTTCATGAGACCATTAGTGTCCTGATATGAATGATTCCACAAGATACTACAGACCAATAGTTATTTTGAATTTGTATGCAAAATTCTGAACATATTAGCAAACCAAACCCAACAGCTTATGTACATGCTTACACAGCATGACCAAGTAGGATTTATCCCAAGAATTCAGGAATGGTTCAGCATGTAAAAATCAATAAAAACTTACTATTGGCACCTCAGCTCTGGCCCCAAGAGGTGGCTGGGGCCCGTGCAGGTGGCGGAGCTGGCTGTAAAGCTGGTGGTGGCTTAGACTGGCTGCAAGGGCTTGGGAACACCACTTGGGGCCACATGGCTGCTGGCAGGATGCTCAGCTGCCACCCACTGGTGGCCCAGCTGGGCTAGGAGCACCAGCCTCATGGTGGAGGCGGGGGCAGACACAGCGTGTCCCATAGCTGCAGAATGCAAAGCAAGATTCCTGTGAGTGGCTTGTGTGAAGGCTGCAAGGGGAAGGATTCGCCGCAGAGAAGCTGGAATTCATGGAAGGCTCTTTAGTGATAACAAAAGAAGCTGAAGTGTGAGTTCATCAACAACAACATGATGCTCTGGGCCAAGAAGCAGCACAAACACGTGTAGGTGCAGCTCTACCTGCAGCACCTCAAGGCAAACACCTGGCCACTGCTCACCGCCAGTGTCAGCAGCAAGAGGTCCCAGACTTCTCCAGCAATGAAGAGCAAGAGCTCACCCCTATCTTTGGCTCCAGGGCAGCCACTGCCCTTTAAAGCCGCACCACCGTTCGCAGGAAAGCCACTAAGAAAACTGATAAACCCAGATTAGAAGACAAAGATGATCTAGATGTACCAGAGCTCACTAATGAAGAACTTCTGTATCAGTTGGTGAAATATAGAGTGAAACCTGGTCCTGTTGTAGGAATAACCAGGAAGGAGGTCAGTTCTCTAAGAAATCCCTTCTCTAAATTTCCCTCTGCGAACAGCAATCTAACTGAATGCTATCTCTTTGGCACATGCAACTTGGTCTCCTAATTGTAATAATTGTTTAAAAACATTTGTGTAAACTTGACTGAAGAACTAAAATAATGTGATCCCACCTTGATAAATGTAATATTGCTTTGAAAATAAATCAAAACATATAAATGGACTTCATTTAAATGTTTTGGAGTTTAGACTAGTAGATCACTTTGTGGCAATATGATTAATCTTCTTAGCTCTGGAACATTTTGTAGGCATTATTTTTTTAATATGGATATTTTATTTCATTTTTGAGAAAAATGTGTGTTATTTTTGTGTATTTGGAAAACAAAAAGGGTGAAACATGGTAGTATAATGTGAAGCTACACATTTAAATACCATGAATTCTTATAGAACATATTTTAAAGGTTCATTCTCTTTTTTTTTTTTTTAAGATTTTATTTATTTATTTATTTATCCCCCCCTGCTGCTTGTGCTCGCTGTGTCCATTTGCCGTGTGTTCTTCTGTGTCTGCTTGTCTCCCTTTGTTGGGTCATCCTGCTGTGTCAGCTCTCCGCGCCGCATCACGCCGTGCCGCGCCGCCTGGCTTGCCTTCACCAGGAGGCCCTGGGAATTGAACCCGGGGTCTCCCATATGGTAAACAGGAGTTCTATCGATTGAGCCACATCCGCTTCCCTTAAGGTTCATTCTCTGATGAATTAAAAAATGTGAAACAATGAAATTTGTAAGAGAAAAAGTAAGTTGGGGTTGCACAATTTGAACAGTTTGACAGTGGTTATGGGAAAAAGTACAGCAATAATCCCTTCTGTAATTTTTATTAATAATAATGTTATTGTAGCCCTATTATACTTACTTTTTAAGTGACTTCTAGTATCATGAACATACTACTTCATAAGACTCATTTAAATACAGTTGGTTTTTAGCCGGGATATTTTACTGCAAACATACATTATTTTAGAAAAGTGATAGTTGGCTATACATGTTTTCAAAAGCTGTTAGCTGGCTATAAATCCATATTGGATATTTGTCCTCTTTGTTTACAGTGAAAATATATTCTGTAAAATTTGGTACCAAAATATTTTTTAGATATATACGTATGTTTGTTTAGAAGTTAGAAATATTAAATACTGGTCTTATGTTCCATTTGGATTCATTATTGTATTGTTTCCTGTTACCAAAAAAAAAATGTTGCCAAGTTTTTGTCCTATATTTTCCAACATAATTTGATTATAAATTATGAAAAAAGTATTTGCTTTTAAATATATAGCAAACTTTTCTTGGATCCACAACAGTTAATTCATAAAGTTGTAAACTCAGAATATGAAGAGGGTAATATGATTTTGTATACTCTTCAACTGGTTAACTTTATCTTTGGGGTGGATTTTCTTTTCAGCTGAAACTTACCTCATGTGTAACTTGGTTAAGTAAAGTATTAGGTAAATAATATTTCAAAAGAATCAAGTGAAATATAAAATTTTTAAACTTATTTATTTGAGTTTCAGAGTTAAAGTTAATGAACATAAAGCACACTAAAAATGTAAGTTATCATCTGTAATATGTAAGATGTAAATATCATCTGCAATAAAAATAATACTTTTAAAAATTAAAAAACTGAAGATAAATATTTAGTCTGGCATAGAATTTTGATTTTAATAAGCCCTTTTCTGATTTTTAGGTTATAATTGTTCTGTAGACATTTTCAATTGCTTTGCAATTGAGACCAGAAACACTGGAAGATCTGGTCCTGCAGGGAAGTAGGAAATTTACTCCTAGATCAGAAATGCTTGCCTTTGAGTTGGTGTTTATTTGAGATGAGCCACACAAGGGCCATGTTTGACTCAACTTTTCTGCTCTAGGGTAACAGCAGGTGTTACTTTGTTTTTAACTTTGTTTCCCATATTGTTTTCAATCTTTTCTTTATAACTTAGAAAGTGGGAGAAGCTGCATTTAATTTTTAAAATGGGGGAAGATAAAATAAATTTAACATGAATGTAAGGTCAGTTCTCTAAGAGGTAAAGTGTGGTTCAAAATAGCAAAAGTGAGACCAGGTTAAACATGTAGCCTTTATTTTTAAAAATATGTTGTTTGGTCTTTTGTCCATGTCTCATTTATGTCACTAGAGTAAACGTGTCCTTGATGTAAATATAAAGAATTTCTTTTTGATTAAATTGTACATGCAGTAGTTAAGACTTTAAAATATAATTCAATAATAAAAAAGTAATTAAACTCTAAAACCTCATGCTAATTTCCTGAGGGACAGGAGTCTCAGTATATTAGATTGAGACAAGTTGCTTGCTCAAGAACTCCCTCACCAGTTCTGGAGAATGTGACTGAAAGTTTTGCTGATGTGAACTTGCTTTAGTGTTGATGCCCCATGTGTAGTTTTTCTTGCCACCTAGAATTGCCCAGAAACACAACGTATAATGAAAATGGGTGGAAACAGCATTCTGACAGAGAGTGCTCCTCTCTGTGTGCACATAGTGCTCCTTTTAACTTCTCTCCCACCCCCTTCCTCCTTCCAACTTGCACCCTCCCTACCCCAACTTGCAATTCTACTTGGCAAAGGTATTTAAGCCAAGTAGCCTTGCAGAGGGCTTTTCTATCCTGATTGACAGTCTTCTTTTGACACTTACATTAGACACATATATGGTTTCATTCTTTGGAAATACTAGAGAGCTTCATATTCCTCTTCTGGAGCTTCTGAAAGCCTGCATGATTACTAGCAAAACTCTTGCAAGTGCCACAGCTGCTTGGTGGGTTCCAAACAGCAGATCTTTCAGGAAGTCCACAACCTTTGGAGGAATTGGGGTTTCTCCAAATCCTAGCTACACCACCCTTGGGCATCCAGTTCTTGTTTTCAGCTCCTTTAAATCTGATTTCTAAAAGATCTCTTGATTCTACTAGTGTAAACACATTACAAGTTAACACTACCAGATACAGCTCTCATCTGGGTGAAAAGACTCTGAATGTTGATATGAGCTGATAAATCTTCAGTTCAGTTAACTTGTCCAGAAAACCAGGTGGGTTTCACTATGTTTAAAAATACATTGCATTTTTAAAAAACTTACTATAAAGCTATTGTGATTAAAAGAGTGTAATAATGGCAAAACAATAGAAAACAGATGATTCGAACAAAATAAAGAGAAAAGAAGTATATCCACATGTATATAATTAAAAGTCAACTATTCTATGACAAAGGAGCAAAGGTAATTCAAAGATGTAAGGATAGTTTTTCCAACAAATCGTGCTGGAAAAACTGGACAACCAAATGCAGAAAGAATATAGACATATATACATTTCTCCAAAACAAACTAAAAATCATCAAAAATCTAAAATAAAATGCAAAAATATTATATTTTTTAAGATTAGACATAGGAGGAAATCTAGTTTGCATTGGGTTTAGCAATGACTTTTTATGCACAATACCAAAAGCATTATATATTGAAAGAAAAAAATGCTAGTTGGACTTCATAAAAAATTTAAAAACTGTATTCTGCAAAAGACACTATTAAGGAAATGAATAGATAAAGTATAGACTGGGAAGAAGTATATGCAAATCACATATCTGATAAAGTATTTATAGCCAAAATATACAAGGAACACTTAAAACTCAACAATAAGAAAACAAACAACCCAATTAAAAAATGGAAATAAGATCTGCACAGACACCTCATTAAAAAAGATATACAGGTGACATAAAAGCATATGAAAAGATTTGCAACATCATGTCACTAGGGAAATACAAAATTTTAAGCATCATATACTACTACACGACTATTTGAATGGTTAGAAACCCAAAAGCTGACAACAGCAAATGCTAGTAAGGATGTGGAACAACTAGAACTCTCCTTCACTGCTTGTAGAAAGCAAATTGGTACAGTCACTAATTCTGTCTTCAAGCTATTCAATCTGCTCTTATGTGTCTCTAATGTATTTTTAATAATAGTTTTTCTTATTTTTCACAAGATACTTAGATCACATAAATGTTACACAAAAAATATAGGGTTTCCCGTATGTCCCACTCCCCACACCTCTTCCAACACCCTCCCACATAAACATCCTTCATTAGTGGGGCACATTTATTGCAATTGATAAATGCATCCTGGGGCTTTGCCACTGAGCATGGACCATAGTTCAACTGGGGTCTACACTCTTTCCCACACAGTTCTGCATGTTATGTGACAATATAAAGTGGCCTATATCTATTGTTGTAATGTCATTCAGGACGATTCCCAAGTCCCAAAAAAGCCCCCATATTACAAATGTTTTTCCCTCTCCCTACCCCCAAAGCCTCCAGTGGTCCCTGCCTCCACATCAATGTTGTAATTTCTTCCAGTTTTAGAATCACAATCTGTCTATAGTAGAAAACCAGTAAGTCCACTCTAGTCCACAGTTCATTCCCCAATCCTGAGGATTCTGGGATGGTGATGTCCACTCTACCTCTAATTGAGAGGATGCTTTGATCCCATACAACCGATGTATGGGGCTCTCTTGCTTGCAGGTGTCTGCTCCCTCGTTTCCTTGGTATGGTGGTTGTCAATCCTCACCTCCTTGATAGTTGTCCTGGGTGAGTCCAGTGAACTGGATCTAATGAATTCTTAGTCTTGACCACTGTGTCTTTCATTCCCATAAGTTCTGTTACTTTTCTTTGCAGGCTTTCAAATTTTTCTTTATAGTCTTCCAGTTTCTTCTTAATATCCTTTGTTTCTTTAGTCATATTTTCTTTAAATTCTTTGAAGTGATTTAGGAGAGCTGTGTGATTTTTACTGTATTAAATCTTGTACCTCTTCAGGATATTTGGTTTGTTCTTTTGACTGGGCCATCTCTTCCTGTTTCCTAGTATGGCTTGTAATTTTTTGTTGATGTCTAGGCATCTGAATATGTTGGTGTATTTACTCTGATGGCTAATTTCTCTCTCTTGCCTATTGTTTTATTTTCCCACAGCTCTTCTTTGATATTTGGTTCAACTTATTCTCAGTCTTTAAAATTTCCCAGCATATGTTTTCAAAATTGGGCCAGGGATTCACTAGTGGGGTACAGATTTTCTCACAGGAATTGGATACAGAGTATGAAGTTTTTGTCCATGAGGTTTCCAGACCAGCAAGCAGATGGCACTAGTCAACACACCTTGGCTTTCCTGTGTTCCTGTGTTGAATCTCCAGATTGGAAATTCAAAATGGGTTCTGCTGGCCTAATTCACTGAAGAAAAGCCCAATGTTTCAAATTGGAGCTCCTCAGAACTCAGTAAGCTAATGGTCAAAGATGAAATGACAACAAAAATGAGAAAATATTTAAAACTCAATGAAAACACAGTCTATCAAAACCCATCAGACATCAGATATATCCATGCTTAGCCCACATTGGGCAATCTGTTCAAGGAACTCTAAATTGGCCTTCAGGCCCTGGGTTACAAATGGATCCTGGCAGAGGAGGTTCACAAGGCAGGAGCACACATCTGCTAGACTTTTCTGGGCCACAGAATAGCCGCCACCAGGTAGTGCCTGACGACTGGCATGGAGCCTTAGCTTGCCCCTCCTCCACTGCAGGGCTTCCCAGTGGGCATGGCCCAAATGTATCCAAGGCTGAATTGGTTGGGGCTGGGGGGCATTGGGGAGGGATTCTTTTGAAAAGAAAGCTCCTGGAAAGAAGTTAATGCTGTAATGAGCAGACAGGAATGAAATAGAAAATAAGCCAATCCTAGAAATAGCATAACACAGATCTAATTCTGTTTCATGGTGGCCTTGGTGGTAGTGGTTCAAATATAAAAGTAAAATAAATAAAGCACTAGTCAAACTGATGATTATGGGGAGAAAAATTAAACACTTCAGGTGTCAAAACAGACACACACAACTGAAGCAGCCTAGTAAAATAGGGAATCAATAGATAGATCTGGAACCTGGCAAGAAATCCACATGGATATTGATATCACCAAGATGGCTTCTGGAAGACCCACACAAGAAACCCACTCAGAATGAAATTTCTGCTATTTGGAATGAGGTTTCCTCAGAAAGCCAGGAGAAACCCTGGATATTCCCCAGGGGCTTTATAATAGGGCCCTTCTGGGAGATTGATGGGAGGTAATCAAAACAGCAAACAGCTGGAACTCCTGTCATGTCATTAGCAAAGGGGTGGAATGATTAATGGTTTAAAAGCAGGAACAATGCAAATATTCTCACTGTCCTTATTTTCTGATAATCAGGGTAGGCTAAACATTTGCTACATTAGAAATCATACATGTGTCCCCAGACCTAGTTTTCCTCCCTAGGTCTGGTTTTTTGAATGCTGGTGGTAAACCAAGTCTGACTTATTATATGAAGATCTTGAATGGAAATGACTGTAACTCTAGGTCTCTTTGGTCAACCTTAAGAGATATAGCAGGTGGGCAGATGTGGCTCAAATGTTGGGGCATCCATCTCCTATATGGAGGCAACAATGTTCGATCCCCAGGACTTCCCAGTAAAAATTAAAAAAAGGAAAAATATAGAAGGTGTGTGGGCCACCAGGACTCATGCATGGGTGTGCTGTCAGGCCCCACAAGCAAGTGAGCCCCCAGGCCCCACACGTGGGTGCACCACAAGGCCCCATGAGCATGTGCACCAGCAGGCCCTGCAAGCAGGTGCACCACCAGGCCTCATGAGCAGGTGAGCCTCCCCAGGTTCAATGCGTGGGTGCACACAAGGATGACATGAAAATTCATGAAGTGTTTCATATTTTTATTCATGCATCTATGCCACAGATGTCAATAATGGGGGAGTATGGAAAACGTGTGTCAAATGTATGCTCTGGGCCATGGTTTGTGGTAATAGTCTGATGATATTTTCTCATAATATGTAATAAAGTTTCCACCAGGGTGTGGTGTGTTGATGGAAGGGTGTTGCATGGGAATTCTGTGCATATGCATTATTGTTTTGAAAGTTCACATCTCTGTAATAAAAATATTTTTTAAAAATAATAATAGAGTGGGTTGGGGGAAAATACACCAAATGTAAGATATGGACTCTAGTTAATAGTAAGATTTTGATGATATTCTTTCATAATGTGTAACAAATATCTCACAACACTGCAAGGTGTTGGTGGTGAATTGATGTATGAGACCCAACTATGATGTTATGCATGTTCGCAACTTTTACTATACACTTATTGTTTATGTACATTCATGTATAAATGATGTAATAATTAATAATAATAAAAATAAAAATAATATGGTGGGTTAGGGGAAAATAGACCAAATATAAGATAATTTGTTTAGTAATAATATTTTGAGTATGCTTTTTCATCCTTAGTTAAAAATGTTTCACAACAATGCAAGGTATTAGTTAAAAGTGTTTCACAAAAATACTAAGGCCTACAAATTTGGACCTTATTGTTCAAGAGGCACCAAGTCTGAAAATTCAGCTTGCAACATTTATTCATAAAAAGTAACAGGAAAGGAAGTGGCTGTGGCTCAAGTCGTTGAGCTCCTGTTTATCATATGTAGGACCCTGGTTCTATCCTGGCAAAAAAAAATAAAACGCATCCCGGACCTGTGCAGCATGGAGAAGTGCAGGCCCCCACATGGCAAAGCAATGCACCAAAAAGACTATGATGCAACCAGATAGGAAAAAGAAAAGGGGATGGGAAGAAAAAACAAAAAACACATCCCCTGGCCTCAAGGAGATTGCAATTTAATAAGAAATGTGATTGTAGTTTGAGGAGGACAGCGTTGGGAGAGGGATACATGAGGGCTTTAGGAAGAGAGGATGGGCATATTTATCAGAGAGACACCTGGGTGGCTTCCCACAGGAGGGGAGGCTTGAGTTCTGTTTAATAATAGGATTAGGAGTTAGCTAACTATTAAAGAATAAAAGATTATTCTAGGAGGAAGGAAAACATGAGGGGGTTAAAGGATGTATGTAGTGTTAGCACTACCAGAGTAAAATGTCAGTATTATGTCAGTACTAAGCTGACATATTTAGTGTATTTAAAATAGAAAAACAATTTTTAAAATACCTAGTAAAATATAAAATTTTAAAATAAGTGTTAAATATCTATTATCATTTTAATATAAATTATTAGCTAATAATGAAAACATTACTCAACATATAAACTAAACACTAGTTGAAAATGAAAGTATTTTAGCTCTTTTTAGAAGTACAGTCTTTAAAACTAAGCGACTTCAATGCTTTCATTTAGTTGTGGATGCATTTTATACTAAATTTTGGGTACCAGGTTTTTTTTTTAGTTAATTAAATAATGTTGACTATACAAACTGGGAGAATAATGATAAGCTAGTTCTAAATGTTTTTCTCTGTTTCCTTAATTTTTTAATAATCCCACTTCTGATTTGATAATGTAGAGGAGATCTTTTAAAATTATTTTATGAATCTGTGCTCACTTGATAGCAAGTTCTGTTTTTTGTTTCAAAGACAGCATTTCTGATTTATCTCCATATCCTTTGATTTTTTCCTCATGTATAGATGTAGTCACTACATCTATATGTGACCCATATGTAAATAACTGCTCTAATGTCATATTCTACTTGTTTAGAAAATATTTTAAATAAAATGAAAGTTATTCTTACCAAAAAAAGTAAGGGAGTAAACACACTGACACACAGACACCCCCCCACATCCCCCCAACCTGAAACCGTCTCCTGTTGTCCTATGGCATGCCAAAGTTTCAGCCCACATCCAATAGGGAAAAACCATTTGTGGGCTAAACAAGGAGACAGAGCCCTACTTGCCTATTCACCAGATGTTAGGGAGAGAAGGTTTATAAAGATCAAGGGCTGAATCCACCAGTCAGAGAGCACAGCCCTCTTTTCATCTAGGCACCCATGATCACAGCCTCCAACTTTGAAAAGTAACAAATGGAAGAGCAGATTAGAGAAATAGGTAAATCCAAAACCTTTGTGTATGACTATCACCATCCCTTTTTAAAAAAACACATTTTTTATTGAAGTATATCATTCATACATGAACATAAAGATTAAGTGTATAGAAAAGTTGTGAACTTACAAAATAAACATGCATAATATCATACAGGGGTCCCATGTATCACTCCTCCACTAACAGCATGCATTGTTGTGATCCATTTGTTACAAACTATGCAAGAGTATCATCAAAATATCACTACTAGATACTAGTCCATAGCTTACATTTGGTGTATTTTCCCCCAACCCACCCTATTTTTTAAACAAATCAATTTTATTGATTCATATTTATAAAGCATCCAATTTATCCAAAGTGTACAATCAATGGTATTTGGTATCATCACATAGTTGTACATTCATCACTTCAATCATTATTAAAGCATTTTTGTTATTTCAATAATAATAATAAACAAGAAACAGACCAGCAAGGAAATTCCTCCCTTCTCAATCTCTCTAATTCCCCTGCTGTATATAGCTGCTATTTCTGGCTACTCTTTTTTATGATTTATTTTATTTATTTATTCCCCCCACCACTCATTGTTTTATGTTCATTGTCTGCTCTTTGTGTGTTCTTCTGTGTCTACTCTTCTTCTTTTTAGGCAGCACTGGGAACCAGCCCTGGGGCCTTCTGGAGAGGGAGACAGGTGCTCAGTCTCTTGTGCCACCTCAGCTCTCTGGTATGCTGTGTCCCTAATTATCTCTCCTCTGTGTCTCTTTTTGTTCTATCATCTAGCTTTACCAGCTTTCTGTGTGGGCTAGCACTCCTGAGTGGGCCAGCTCTCCTGCATGGGCCAGCACTTCTGCCTGGACCAGCAGTCTTGCAGGCCACCTCTCTGCATTGGCCATCTCACTGCACAGGCCAGCTTGCTTTTCACCAGGAGGCCACAGGAATCGAACCTTGGATCTCCTATATGGTAGACAGAAGCCCAATCACTTGAGCCACATCCATTTTCCTTTCTGGCTATTCTTGCACAATTATTTGTTTTATTAGAAAGTTTTATTGTGATATATTCACATATGACCTAGCCAAAGTGTACAGTCAATTTTTTAGCTTTTTAAAAAATATTCATTTTATTTTTTTATACTCCCCATCCCCTTGTTTATTCACACTTGCTGTCCATTATTTTCCTTGCTTCTTTAGGAGGCTCTGGATGCTGAACCCAGGACCTCTGATGTGGGAGGGAGGTATCTAATTGCTTGAGCCACCTCTGATCCCTGCTTTGTTGTGTTTCTCATTAGGTTTTTCTTCCATTTCTTGTTGTGTCATCTTGTTGCATCAGCTTGCCATGCCTGCCTGCCATGTCAGCTTGGTGTCACCTGAAATTTTCTTTAGGAGGTGCCAGGAACCTCTGCTCCCTGCTTTTGTTGTGTCTCTCATTATGTTTTTTCTTCTTGTGTCTCTTATTGTGTCAGCTTGTCACACCTGCCCATCATGCCAGCTCACTGTCTTCTTAGGAGGCACTGGGATCTGAGCCAGGCACCTCTCATGTGGTAGGTGAGAGACCAATCACCTGAGCCACATCCACTTCCTTGTTTTAGCTTTTAAAAAGACTTTTATTGTAAAATTGTAAAATGAAATAGAAAATAGATTGAAAGAAATTATAAATTTTGAAAGAGAGATAAGGCCATGTTCAATTTAATATAATCAATAATAAGAAATAAATAGTTTAGCAATAAACATTTATGAATAGAAATAATAATTCTAATATAAAAGAAATTAAGTAAAACATAATTCTAACTTTTAAATTACAGCTTTAACTACTGGACATAATAATCTATAAAAATGAAATAAATTTTTGGCTTAAGTATTTAATTTCCATTTAGGCCATAATTCTTTCAGGAAAATCAAATTCCTATTTGATAATTCTTCACAACTTATTGGAATGAATTACCACAGATAACAATATGCCAATGAATAATTTAATGAGGCAAAACTCAAAACATTTTCAAAGTAGTCATGCTAAATCATTATTGATGCAGATGGATTATTTTAATTAATAAGTATGCATAAAAAAGAGTTAAAGAAAATGACATATCCAAAAACATATCTCTTCTTGAGTCCTCCTCAATTAAAAGCAAGTGTTTCTTTTGTTTGAAGAACCTTAAAGAATACTGATCACCTCCACTCTTTTGATAGGCATCTGAGCAAGCAGCCAGAGAGAGAGAGAGAGAGAAGGAGGGAGGGAGGGAGGAAGGGAGGGAGGGAGAGAGGGGAGAGAGAAGGAGAGAAGAATAATGGAAAAAATGTCAATCAAGACAGAAAGATGAAGAACAAGATCATAAGAGCCTTCACTGCTCAAAAGGATTAGATTCCTGCTGTTTTCAGGTCTACCTGGAATTTGGGATCATGGCCCATATGCTAGATCAAAACCACTCTCAACAAATTTCAAAAAATTAAAACCATACAGAGTCATTATACATTTGTCCTCTTGAAACATTGAGATATGGGAAAAGACTGAGGACCAAGCTCTTATAGAGATCAATATATAGATATAGAGGCCACATGCATATATATATTAGACTTAGAACATTTGTATAAGTTTGCTCATGAGAACATGTTTGACAGTGATCATTTATGGAAGTTAGAATGGGGAGGTCTTACAGCAGGAATGAATTTTAATTTTGACTTTATAATTTTTTTCACAGCATACTTCTGATATAAGACTGTTCTTTTTTCCTCCAATCCATATTCTTTGAAGACACTCTGTCTCTGATCAGTCTCTTGGTTTTGTTAACTGCTAGATGCTTTCATAGAAATTTCTCTGGAATAGGGACTGTTTCCTCTCTGGAATAGATTGTTATCTATTTCTAGATAACAATCTAGAAATTGTTATCTGAGCAGGTTTTCTGATGAGATAATCTGTCAGCTAGTGCCAGTTTGATTTTGATTTTATTTATGTGGATCCTTTTGTGATTTTTATCCCATTCACTACCTCAGTGTTTAAATAAATTTGGGATATAGTGACAAAGTATGCATTTCTATATAAACATATTCATTATACCATTGAACCAGTCTGATAGTCAACAAATAAAAAAAATTTTAATGGTACTATTTAAGAAAATTGAAACTACTCAACTAAAACTTCCAGCTATCCTTAATGGTACTAAAAAGCAATTCAATACAAATATGAATTGTTTTAAAATTGACTTATGATTTACCAAAAAAAGGGCATGTCAGTGATGGTGAATGTGGAAGTTTGTTGTATTTGGGAAATTTAATTTTGACAAATTCATTTTCAGCAAATTGTTAGTAGACAGTGTGCTGTATTCAGTAATTGTGATGAAGCTGACATCGTAGAGGAGACAATTCTGTGGATGCAAAGATACAAAACCTGTCTCTATGGACTCCAGTGTTTAGAAGGACCAGCTCACTTATTCTTAGAATTACGTTCATGCATTCACATTCTGCAAAAATTTGAAGTAAATTAATAGAAAGCTAGCAATGTGCATGATATTCACTTCTCTCTTTTCACAAGAGTTTCATGTAGTTTCCTATCACCTTTTGGAGCAAGGAACCTTGCTTATGGTTGTGTTCCATTTCATTTAAGCATACTATAAAATGATACTTTTTCCTTGAATCAATTTCCCCCCCTCTAAACTTGTTTTCACACACACACACACAAAGCATATTTTACATCTAAGAGCAGTAGATGAATGCAAGGAGCCCTTCCATAGGCCCAGTTCTACCTCATGTTGAGCACTTGGACCTGGAGATAATTACTGAAATTCTCTATATGTTTCTTCATTTGACAAGAAAGGAAAAAGATGAGCTATTGGCTTTAAACTTCCTAGTTAAAAAAAGACCTGTGCTCTTTAAACAATTGAAATCCACTACAAAAACTGATCAGTAGAGAATCTGTGATTAGAGACAGGGGCAAAACTCTGGACCTCCAGCCCCCACAGCAACCTCTATGCTGCCCTCTGGAGAATATTCTCTGATGTCCACTGGATTTTCTCCCTGTGCCATGTTTTATAATTTTTCAAACCATGCATTTATATAAGTACAGTGGTTGTAAATTAAATAGGTCACACAAATAAGTTAACTCCTTCCATTTTATCTAAAATCATCCTACCTTGATCTAATAGCAGAAGCATGCTTTGCAAGTTTGCCAATGTTCTCTAGTTTTACTTTGTATTTAAATGTTTTCCTCTGCATGTATAGATGTGTGTGCATGGGTGCATGTGTAATAGTAAAGTACAGTTGGATGAAAAGCAGAGACCAGGCTCCACTGAGGTCATCAGCACTTCTAATAACAAGTCTCCATTCAGGCCTAAGCAGAGATTTATAGCCCCTGCAAATCCTTTTCCTTTTACATCAGAGCTTGGGAAACATGGCAAAAAATTCCATAGGAGATATTCTGCCTGGAAGAGGAGATGTAATACTGGAAAAAGGACAGGCGCCCAAAGTTCAGAGATGGCATTCAAGTCAGTCCTCTATGCTCTCATGTATGTTAGGTTAGGCTATGAGTTCCTGGGTCAGGAAATAGCTTTTATTTATTAGGCATTAGGCTATTGGCAATTAGGGAACTGCAAAATCAGACCACAATGGGATGTCACTACACACTTGTTAGAACAGATAAAATAATGAATAGTGACAATACCAAATGAATTAGAAGATGCCCAGACTAGATTCTTTCTACATTGTTGTTGGGAATGTAAAATGGGATAGCTACTCTGGAAAAGAGTTTCTTCAAAACAAAACAAAACCCAAAAGAAACTATACTAAAAGTGCACCTGCCATAAGATGCAACTGTTGCCCACATGGATATTTATGCCAGAAATCAAAACTTAATCCAATATAAACCATGAGTATTCATATCAGCTTTATT
This sequence comes from Cabassous unicinctus, assembly GCA_029593785.1. Lineage (NCBI taxonomy): Eukaryota > Metazoa > Chordata > Mammalia > Cingulata > Chlamyphoridae > Cabassous > Cabassous unicinctus. The sequence continues at coordinate 52,064 of JAQZBX010002359.1, read as the reverse complement.
TGTAACTAAGCAAACTGTGATCCTTCCCAACCATGAAATATGAGGCATCAATAAAAAAGCAACAAACTATTGATACACACAACACTGTGGATAGATCTCAGGATGCTATACCAAATTAACAAGCCAACCTTAAAGTCACCTATTGGATGATTCCATTTCTATAACATCCTTGAAATGACAAAAATCACAGAGATAGAAAACAAATTAGTGTTTGCCAGGGATTAGGAATGATGAAGATGGTGTGGGGATCTGAGGAAACTGGTTATGATGTTAGGACTGAATTTTTCTCTACTTTGATGACATAGTGGTTAGACAAACACATCTGTGAAAAAAAATGTAAAAGAAAAGAGAACTGTGTACACATTGTACCAATTTCAATTTCCTGGCTTTGATATTGTACTATAGCCATGTCAGAAGTTAATATTTGTGAAAACTGGGTAAAAGGTATATGGGACATCTCTGTATACTATCTTTGCAAACCCCTGTGAATCTATAATTATTTCAAAATAAAAGTATAAAACAATAAATTCCATTACAAAAAAAAGGGCTTCTGTCATAAGTGGCACACGTAGGGTGTCTCACTTGCTCTTCGTGCAGAACCGACATCAATAGATTTCAGAAGCATAATTTTTTTTACTAGGACAGCTGGTGATTTGGTCCCAGTGCACCCCCCCCACCAAAAAAATTCCATTGCAATATATTGCAATGAAATGATATTGAAATAAAAATACTATTTACAATAGCATCAAAAATATAAAATAAATACGTCTATGAATCTGAAAGAAGAAAAAGATCAGTACATTGATCACTTACTTTAAAAACCTTTCTAAATGAAAGGAAACGCAAATAAATGGAGATGCAGGCTGTGCAAATGGACCCCAAAACACAATATTGGTAAGGTCTCAGTTCTTCCCAAATTGATTTTTAGATTCAATACAATCCCAAGTATGATCCAAGCAAGTTTTTCTGAAAGTAAGGAGCAGATTTAAAAATTCATATGGAAATGAAAATTACTTAGAACAGCGAAAAACCTTTGAAATAAAGGAATAGATTTAGAAGACCTAAACCACCTGATATCAAGACATCATTTAAAGCTCCAGTATTCATGACCATGTGGCTTTGGTGAGGAAATAACCAAGTCAATCAGTGAAAAACAATAAAGAGACCAGAACTAGCCTCATACATTTGGTTAATAGATCTTTGGCATATATGCTATTACAATTCAGTTGAGAAAGTATGGGCTTTCCAATAAATAGTGTTCAAACAATCATACATTGATAACAGACTGGAATGTGAAAGGTAAACTCTAAAAGTTCCATAAGAAAACTTATAAAAAATATTTATTTATTTTATTTATTTATTTTTTTACTTAGGCAAAGATTTCTTAGCTATGGCAGCAAAACCATAATTTCTAAATAAATAAAATTGGACATCATCAAAATAAAGAACTTCAGTTATTCAAAGACACCATTAAAGGAGAGGTAGGCAAGATACGTCGCTTTAGGAGGGCACTCGCTGAGACCTCCCTGAGGATGGCGGATTGTGGAGAGGGTCCTGCCAGGGTTCTGTGCTGTGGGCAAACAGAGCGAGAAGCTTGGGACACTATCTGCGCAGATTGACAGCGTGGACTGATCAGTGGAGATTCACAAGATTTTAGCCTGCCTTTGGTGGTTAACACAGATGGCTGAGCCACACCTACAGGGAAAAAAAAAAAAAAGCTGGTTTGAGCCACGACTCCCAGCCCAGTAAAGGGGTCACAGGGAGTGGGAGGGCTCTGGCAAGGGGTGAGAGAGCTTTCCTTTCTGTGGATTTGGCTGCCTGGAACCCTTGCTGCTTGGGTGAACAAAACAGCTGAATTGAATCAACACCCGGCAGAGAGGAGGGGTAAATCTGCTGAGGGAGTCAATTTACCTAGCTGCCCAGGGATAAACCTCAAACCCCATCAAGCTAGGGAGAGGGAGCACTCTCTGAGAGAAGGAGGGTTCTGACAGAAGGCAGAGAAGGGATTCTTTACCATTGATTTGGCTGCCTGGACCCCCTCATAGCTTTGGGGAGCAGATAAGATGGCTTGAAGCAGTGCCAGGCTGAGGGGAGAGGCGAATCTGCTGAGGAAACCTGATTTACCCAGCAGCCTGGTGATGCTGAGGCTCAGCTCCAGAAGGAGCAGAGTTGGCCTTTTTTTATCATTCTGCACTGACTAACATCTGAGCTTCAGCTCCCCTGGGGAGTCCAGGAAGTGGGAAATGCTTGATTAGTTTCCACGAGCCTAGTTAGGGTCCCCTTGGTGAAGGGGGTGGTCTAGAAGAGGAATTAATTTGGGTCCTGTATTTCGCCAAAAAATAAAAAAAGAGAGAGAGACACACACATTAAAAAATGAAAAATAAATTCTTCTTTTTAATTTAGTATAATAGCTAAAAGCTGCTTCAACCCTGCAGATAGAACTCTGCAGGGAAATTGTTTGATAAACACAAGCAAGCTGAGAGGATCCACAAGTTCCCTAGTAGGAACACTGATCCTCCTTAGGTTTCTTTGACTGCTTGCTAGTGTGGTTGTTTGGTTTTTCTCTGTTTATTTCTTATCTCTTGCTTTTTTTTCCTCTTTCCTCTCCCCTTTCATTTTTATTCCATTTTTTAAAAATTAGGTGCTACTAGCTTGTCTCTTCTTTGCTGTGCTTCTTCTTCAGTAATTTCCAATTCTCTGTCTATATTGATTTTGTATCCCAAACTATCTCTTATCCTTCCTTCATCTTTCTGCCTTCTGCTTTCTGTTGAGGCTCTTATATACCACGTTTTTTCATATGCCCAGAACTTAAGGGTGTCAATTTCTATTCAATCTATTTTGTTTTCTTCTTTTTTTAATAATATTAACTCTTTCATTTCAGCCCTTTCTTTACTCTTTCTCTCCCTCCTCATAATTCTATCCTTCTAAATCAATAAATATATATTCCTCTATTTGGTTTCCCAGGCCATTGTAGGTACTCCACTTTTTTTCCTATTACTCTACACTGGCTATATGAGTTAAATATTCATTTCATTAAGTCTTATTTGGCCCCTCTTCTAACTTTTATCAATATTACTATTATCCTTCTTCCTTTCTCACATCTTTTGATTCCTCTGTCCCCAATCTTTTGCCTTCAAGGGAACATAGAACGAAGCAAGGAAATAAAATAAGAAGAAAAGGTGTCAAAGAGAAAACTTAAAACACACACAGAACCACCAGCTAAATAAAACTCTAGAGTAGAAAGAGAAGATAATCAACTGAATAAACCTATCTAGATAAAATGATGACTAGAGGACAACAAAAAAGTACGAACCACACTGAGAAACAGGGAAACATGGACCAGTCCAATGAACAAACTAAAAACCAGGAAGTGATGCAGAACATCGAACAACTAATCAAAGATTACCAAACAAATATCATGGAACAAATTATAGAAGTGAAGGACGAGATTAAGTCTATAAAGAAGACACTGGGAGAACATACTGAATAAATTGTAAAAATACACAAAAAGATAACAGATATGATGGTAATCAATGGCCCAATCCAAGAAATCAAAAAGATGCTGGATTCACATAACAACAGATTAAAACAGTCAGAAGAAAGAATTAGTAATGTAGAAGACAATACATCTGAAATCAAACAGATAGTAGAACAGATAGACAAAAAGATAAAAAAAATACAACAGTTACTCAAGGAATTAACCGACAGCGCAAAATGCACAAACATAAGCCTTATGGGCATCCCAGAAGGAGAAGAGAAGAGAAAGGGAACAGAAGGAGTGTTAAAGGAAATAATGGCTGAAAACTTCCCAACCCTTTGAGAGAGATGGATGTGCAGATCCAGGAAGCACAACACACCCCAAACAGTATAAATCCCAACAGGCCAACTCCAAGACATATACTTGTCAAAATGTCCAATGCTCAAGACAAAGAGAAAATACTCAAGGCAGCAAGAGAAAAGAGAACCATCACATACAAGGGAAGTACAATACGATTAAGTGCTGATTTCTAACATGAAACCATGGAGGCAAGAAGGCAGTGGTATGACATAGTCAAAGTACTAAAAGAAAAAAACTTCCAGCCACGAACAAAACAACATATGACATACATTAACCCAAAGAAAAAATGGCTGAAGTAAGAAATTCATTGCGAGTAATAACACTGAATGTTAATAGCTTAAATTCACCAATCAAGAGACACAGATTGGCAGAATGGATAAGGAAATATGATCCATCAATATGCTGTCAACAAGAAACCCACCTTCGACCCAGGGATTCAAGGAGGCTGAAAGTGAATGGCTGGAAAACAATTTCACAAGCTAACAATAGCCAAAAAAGGGCAGGAGTAGCTATTCTAATATCAGACAAAATAGACTTTAAATGCAAAACTATTGTAAGAGACAAAGATGGACACTATATATTAGTAAAAGGGATCATCTCTCAAGAAGAGAGAACAATCATAAACATTTATGCACCTAATCAGGGTGCCTCACAATACATGAGGCAAACTCTGGAAAAAGTAAGTGGAGAAATAAATGCCTCTACAATTATAGCCTGGAACTTTAACACACCATTATCATCATTGACAGAACATCTAGACAGAGAATCAATAAGGAAACAAAGGCTATCAACAATACATTAGAGGACCTAGACTTAATAGACATATATAGAACACTACACCCAAATGCAGCAGGATTTACATTCTTCTTGAGTGCACATGGATCATACTCCAAGATAGAACACATGCTAGGCCACAGAACAACTCTCAATGAATTCAGAACGATTGAGATTATATAAAGTAATTTATTTGACCACAACAGAATAAAATTGGAAATCACTAAAGGCCAGAGAAACAGGTTAGCACAAGGTTATGGAAGTTAAACAACACACTCTTAGACAAACAGTGGGTCAAGGAGGAAATTTCAAAAGAAATCAGTAACTACCTTGAAACTACTGAAAATGACAAAACAACATGTCAAAACCTATGGGATGCAGCGAAAGCAGTCCTGAGAGGGAAGTTCCTAGCCATAAATACATATATTCAAAAAGAAGAAAAAGCTAAAATTGAAGATCTATTTTCACACTTGGAGGAGTTGGAAAATCAACAACAAATTAAACCAAAGAGAATTAGAAAGAAGGAATTAACAAAAATTAGAGCAGAACTAAATGAAATAGAGATTAAGAAAGCACTAGAAACAATAAACAAATCCAGAAGCTGGTTCTTCAAGAATATCAATAAAATTGACAAACCCTTAGCCAGACTAACAAAGAAAAAGAGAGAACAGATGCAATTACAAAAAATAAGGAATGTGCAAGGGGATATCACTACTGACCCCACAGAAATAGAGTATCATAAGAGGATACTTTGAAAACTTATATGCCAACAAGAATGATAATTTAGAGGAAAGGAACAAGTTTCTAGAAACTCACAAACAACCTACATTGATGAAAGAAGAAATTGATGAACTCAGCAGTCCAATTACAAGTACAGAGATAGACTCATTCATCAAAAACCTCCCAACTAGAGAAGATCCCAGGACCAGAGGGCTTCACAGCTGAATTCTACCAAACATTCCGGAAAGAGCTAGCACCAATTCTGCTTAAGCTCTTCCAAAAAATAGAAGTAGAATGAATATTGCCTAACTCATTCTACGATGCCAAAATTACCTTAATACCAAAACCAAACAAAGATACCATAAGAAAGGAAAATTACAGACCAATTTCTCTAATGAACCTAGATGCTAAAATCCTCAATAAAATACTTGCTAATCACATTCAACAACATATCAAAAGGCTTATACACCATGATCAAGTGGGTTTCATACTGGGTATGCAAGGATGGTTCAATATAAGAAAATCAATCAATGTAATACACCACATAAACAGATTGAAAGAAAAAAATCACATGATCATCTCTATAGATACAGAAAAAGCATTCCACAAAATACAGCCCTCTTTCCTGATAAAAACACTGCAAAAGATAGGAATAGAAGGAAACATTCTGAATATAATAAAGGGTATATGTGAAAAACCCAAAGCTAACATCATCTTCAATGGTGAAATCCTGAAAGCCTTCCCTCTGAGATTGGGAACAAGACAAGGATGCCCACTATCACCACTCCTATTTATCATTGTCTTAGAAGTACTTGCTCGAGCTCTGAAGCAAGAAAAGAATATAAAAGGCATCCAGATTGGAAAAGAAGAAGTAAAAATTTCATTATTTGCAAACGACATGATCCTATACATAGAAAGCCCTGAGAAATCTACAACAAACCTTCTAGAACTTATAAAGGAGTTCAGTAATGTTGCAGGTTATAAGGTCAATGCTCTAAAATTAGCTGCATTTCTGTACACTAATAATGAGCAATCTGAGGAGGAAATAAAAAAAAAATCTCATTTACAATAGTAACTAAAAGAATCAAATACCTAGGAATAAATATAACTAAAGATGTAAAGGACTTATATACAGAAAACTACACAACACTGTTAAAGGAAATCAAAGAAGACTCAAATTAATGGAAAAGTATTCCCTGTTCATGAATAGGAAGACATCGTCAAGATGTCTATCCTACCCAAACTAATCTACAGATTAAATGCAATGCCAATAAAAATCAACATTGTATTTTTTAAGGAACTGGAAAAACTAACCACAAAATATATTCGGAGAGTTAAAAGGCCCTGTATTGCCAAAGACATATTGAAAAATAAAAATGAAGTTGGAGGTATCACATTACCTGACTTTAAAACATACTACAAAGTTACAGTGTTCAAAACTGCACACAGTATTGGCACAAGGATAGACCTACTGACCAATGGAATCGAATTGAGAGTTCTGATATAGATCCTTGCATATACAGTCATCTGATGTTCAACCAGGTCCCCAAGGCCACTCAGTTGGGACAGAATGGCCTCTTTAACAAGTGGGGCTTGGAGAACTGGATATCCATATCTAAAAGAATGAGAGAAGAATACCATCTCACACCTTAGACAAAAATCAACTCAAGTTGGATCAAAAATCTAAATATAAGAGCCAAAACCATAAAGACCTTGGAAGGTAATGTAGGGAAACATCTACAGTACCTTGTAATAGGAAATGGTTTCATGAACTTAACACCCAATGCACGAGCAGAAAGAGGAAAAATAGATAAATGGTATCTTATCAAAATTAAAAACTTCTGCACCTTCAAAGGACATTACTGAGAAAATAAAAATGCAGCCTATGCAATGTGAGAAAATATTTTGCAACCATATATCTGATAGGAGCCTAATATCCTGCATATATAAAGAAATCCTACACCTTGAAAATAAAAAGACAAACAACCCATTTAAAAAATGGGCAAGTGACCTGAAAATACACTTCTCCAAGGAAGAAATACAAATGGCTAAAAAGCACATGAAAAAATTCTCAACATCATTAGCTATTAGTGAAATGCAAATCAGAATCATAATGTGTTACCATCTTGCACCCATCATAATGGCAGCTATTATAAAAACAGCAGACTCTAAGTGTTGGAGAGGATGTGGAGGAATAGGAAACCTCATCCACTGCTGTTGGGATTGTGGAATGGTCCAGCCACTGTGGAGAACAGTTTGGCAATTCCTCAGAAAACTAACAATAGATCTTCTGTATGATCCAGCAATTCCACTGCTGGGTATATACCCAGAAGAATTGAAAGCAGAGACACGAACAGATGTATGCACACCAATGTTCATAGCGGCATTGTTCACAATTGCCAAAAGTTCGAATGAACCCACGTGCCCATCAACAGATGAGTGGATAAGCAAAATGTGGTACATACATACAATGGAATATTACTCAGCTGTTAGAAGGAATAAAGTGATAACACATGGAATAACATGGATGAATCTTGAAGACATTATGTTGAGTGAAGCAAGCCAGGCATTGAAGAATGAACAGTATATGGCCTTACTGATTTGAATTGAGGAAAATGAGCAGTCTCTGAGAACCACTGTCTGATAGATAGGTTAACAAGGCAGAGAGAGAGAAGAGTGTGTTGTTAGCCATCACCCATATGGATATAATCTATGGTAAAGTAATAGAGTATAATTGCATATTGAAGGATAGGACAGGTGAATAGTGATATTACTGGGTGTGGTGGTGCAGGGTTAACAGGTGGATAGAATAGGAAGGGCAGGTTAGAATACACAGAGCATGTAACTATGAATCTTGTCATCCCATGAGTCAAGACAGGGGAGTGTCATATGCCCCAGGGGGATGGGGAGGAAGGAAAAGAAAAGATCAAATGGATATTTAGTGGTCACGGGAAATGTTTTCCATTACCTTACAGTAATGGACACAGGACATAGTAAATATCAAAAATTATTAAACTGTACCATCTAAATTGTAAACTATACTGTAAACCATTGACAATGTTTAGTAGCTATGTTTCACTATCTGTAAAACAGTTATAACAATGCTACCATCCAGAAAAAAAAAAAAAAAGATTCTAATATGGGGTGGGGAAGGGGCAGGGAGGTTGGGAATATGGGAATCTCTAGTATTCCGTGTATGACTTTGCTGTGACCTAAAGCTTCTTTGAAAACTAAATGAAAATTTGGGAGACCCTGGGGAATGAGAGGGGGAAAGTGTCTCAGTACACACTGGATATCCAATAATGCAGTGATAAAAGGAGAAAAAATAAAATTAAAAAAAATTCTTTTGTTTTTTCCCATTTTCTTTTTTTGAATGTCCCAATCCATTTATTATATTTTATTTTTAGTTCTTTTTTTTTTTTGGAGTTTCCTTGTATTTTATCTCTTGCATTTAAGCTTATCATTATTATTTCATTTTCCTATTAATTGTATTTGGTTATTATATGGGCTTCATCTTCAAGGAAGGTTTAGATCACAGTAAGGTTACAATGGAGGCTGCAGAGGATCATTGGTGGGGGGTGTCTGGGATGGGGAATTCATGTGAATAAGTTCATCTGAATACATGTGAAAGATATATAAAACTGTTCAAATGATCGAGGGATGGGGCATGGTCACTGTGGATAGACAATCACTCAGTAAATGAGAGAATACTGAATTCCCAGCCTAGAGAGCTCTGCCACATTCTCCAAGGGAGCAGCAACAGTCCCCTGAGTGCAGGGGGAGTGTCTGGCAAAAGAGAATGGCCCACTGTTGTGTTCTTGTTATTGATGACTAGCCTTATGAGACTTTGCTCTTGTAATTGAAACTTGGCCTACTGTTATGGGATGCCTAAGGGTTCCCACCTGAGCACCTCCTTGTTGCTCAAATGTGGCCTCTATCTAAGCCAGACTCACCATATGAATGCATTACCTTCCCCCCCAACGTGGGACATGACTCCCGATGATGAGCCTCCCTGGCCACAAGGGTTTAATACCAAGTGCCAACTGGAAACACGAATTGAAAAAAACCTTGAATAAAAGGGGGGAAAGGTGAAGACAAATGAGTTCATGTGGCTAAGAGACTTCAAAGAGAGTCAGGAGGTCATCCCTGAGGTAACGGTTACGCACACCTCAGTAGGAGCTCATAGAACACCAAAGTGGATATCACCCCACACAGAGGAGTTCCTGAGGGTTCTGAAGACACCCAGGTCCTATATAAGGGGGGGTAGCCCCAGAGATTAACGCCTTATCAGTGGGCTCTACTTTGGAATCTGTGCTCCTGAGAGTGACAGAGTTGGACTCAAATAAGTCCTCCCTGCACATGGTCCATCAGTCCATTCTATTGAAACCTCTATGTGATGCTGGAGTTTGTAGGTGTACTTCCAGAGACTGGAGCCTCTGGCCTGCCTATGTGCCAGCTATGCCTGGAATCTTGGTGGAGCTGCAACTCCTACTCTACAGCTCAATGGACTCACCCATGTCACCTGGTGAGGAGATGATGATGGACAACGGCCATCCCAGGGAATGGAGAGAGCCTGTAGCTGAAGGCAGGATAATCCCATCCACCATATCCATGGGATATAAGCCCACTCTCACTTAGAGGTGAAGTGAATATCACCTTTCCAGTCCCCTTAGGATTGGGGGAGGAGCTATAGGACTAGAGTGGAATTAATGGCATTCTGTTGTAGACATATTGTGATTCAAGCAATGGAAGAAATTATAACAGTGAGGTGGAGCCAGTGGCCACTAGATGCTTTTGGGGCAGGGAGGGGAAGGGCAGTTGTAATACAGGGGCTTTTTCAGGACTTGGTGGTTGTCCTGAGTGACATTGTGGTGATGGATATAGGCCATTTTACATCAGCATATACCATGCAGAACTGTGTGGGAGAGAGTGTGATCTACAATGTGAACTGTGGTCTATGTTTAGTGGCAAAACCCCAGGATGTGTATATCCATTGCAGGTGATGTGCCACAACAATGAAAGATGTTTATGTAAGATGTTATGGGATGTATGGGAGGTGGAGATCATGGGAATCCCTGTAATTTTTGTGTAACATTTATGTAATCTAAGCATCTTTTAAAATATATATGAAAAAAATAACATTTATGTAAGCAAATGCATGTATACACATATATATCTATATATCATTTTACAAATATTGGGTTGTATTGTGAAAAAATTGAATTTTACCCACAATAAAAAATAAATAAATATATATATATATATATATTTGCATATATCGTATCATTTTAGTTCAATAAATTATATTCCCAATGATGTATAGTTTCAAAGTGTAATTATTCATTTGATACTGCACTTTAAATTAAAAGCCTTTGTATTTTGAATGAGGGCGGGGTCTGCCCCTATCATCCTAGAAAAATAGAGGGAGGTCATTGACTAAAGGCTCGGAGCTCCTCACCTATTTACATTTTAAAAGGAGGGAGACAGGCTTGTCCAGAGCTGGTTGATACCCAATGGCAAACAATTCATAAGGTTGGATTTTCACTTAATGTGATGGAGATATCTGCCAAGCAATGGGAAGAGCATTTCTTTGACCATTCAGAGAGATGAGACCAGAGTGCATCCCCAGCCCCAAGAGGATCCTTTGACTCAGAGTCATGAAACTTTTTTTTTTTTTTTACTGGGAAAGCCCTCTCTGCAAGTTACCAGGCAGAATTTGCTCAACAAACTGCCTACAAACAGCAAGGCTTGGGCCAGGTGAGCTATTGGCAGGACATCTGTGAAAAAAATGGACAACAGTCACATATCTAGCCCAGGCAGCCACCCTACAGAGGGTCACAGAGCCCCTTTCCTGGAGGGTCCTCACTTCCTTCTCCTGCATATCAAATGCCCAGTCCCCAGCCTCCCAAGAATTGTGACTACAAGAACAATTCATATCCAACAGCAATGTCTAGTGGCATCCTCATTTGCTCTTACTTTTCCCCACTGTTATTGATACATAACACCTTGCCTGGAATACACATAAACCCTGACAATGTCATATATAAAGTCATAGCTGGCCCCTGTCTGCCTTTCCCCCAGACCTGGGGATCAATGGTTTCTGCACCTTTTGGCAGAGGGAGTTGTCAGCACCAGGCAGTGGCCATTGGTTCAGCATCCTGTGGACTGCCCCTCACCATCCTCTTTCCCCAGGCCTCCCCAGCACTTTCTCAGTCAGGGTCAGATCCCAAGCAGAGCTATATGGAAGGGCAGTTGTGGTCTAGGTCTCATCACCACATAGGTCAACACCATTGACACCTTGCCTAAAATACTGATTGAATTACAACTCTGAAATCATTTGGCATTTAGTAGGTCTTTATAAACATGTTCAGAGTTGAGGCCCTGTAGTCTTCCATATATGGCCAACAGATTTTCAGCTTGTGCTAAGAAAATTCAGTGTAGATATATGGTCTGTCCAACAATGAGTGTTCAAACAATCACATATGATCCAGCCACCATCATGCTGTTAAGAACAGGCCCCCTCCTCAAGATCATTTGGGACACCCTAGACAGAAATAAATGTTTGCCTATGAGGCTAGTTGGTGGGAACCACACATTTTTTCCATTACCACATGGAAATTCAAACAGGATCCTGAAAGGGAGGGCATATTGGAAACTGAAACTCAAAATTTTACTTGATAATACTTTTAAAGATTTTGTTCAAGAGGGCAAGGTACACCAAATGACATCAACAACAAAAACTGATCAATTTGACTTGATTTAAATGAAAGACTTTTGTTCAAAGAAATACACGGTTAACAGAAAGAAAACAAAAGCCACAGATTTTTAGAATATATATGTAAATCTCATATCTAATTAAGTTCTTGTGTCCAAAACATAAGAACACTAAAAACTCAACCATAAGAATACAAACATTACTAATTAAAAATTTCTAAATGATATTACTAGTACCTCATTAAAAAGATATATGGAGACAGACAACTGTCTGAAGTAGGATGTAGGAGTATGACCTGGAGACCATGGGAGAAGGTGTCACAAGAGATCCAGGTGGGTCATTAACCTGATTTAGGAGTCACCAAGATAGTTTACTTTAAAGAAATCAGTTGACTTTAAAAAAAAAAATCAGCAAGCCATTATAAATGGCATTACTTTTCCCAGAATTTTCTCTTAATAAATAGTTGCCTAAAAAAGGCTGGCTATAGGCCCTGGGGCCAGTGAAGGACAAACTAACTGTGGATATATTTTCTTATAGAAACATTCAAACTAACATTGATGTCTACCCTTTTATATATGTCTATACATATTAACTGAAAGGTCCACAACATAACTTCATATCACTCTGTTGTCAGTTGCTCTGACACAATCGCACATGCTTTTATTTTCATGGAAACATGACAATTTATGATAACTCTTTTCCCAATACTCCTGTCCTTTTTATTCCTACCCTACCCATCCCTCCCTGAGCTCAGGGTAAATGCTATTTTTTGTCCCTGTTAGTCCTGATGATGATAAGGATGGAGGTAGGAGACAAACTACTTTCAGATGCTTTTAGCTCTTGGTACGTATTTTATTTAGAGGATTATGTGAACAGGAAAGCCATTTAGAACAGTTTGGTATATAAATGAAATAACAAACTGGTGTTATTGTATTCATGGAAATAATAAAACAATAGAGGAATTTCTTTGACTGAGACAGCCAGGTAAGTGGCATTGAATTGTTGTTTGTTCTTTTCTTGAGGTTCCAGGGCCAGGGATTGAACCTGGGACCTCATATATGGGAAGCCAGAGCTCAACCCCTGAGCCACATCAACTCCCCTAATTTGGCTTTTTCCTTAGTTTGCTTGTTTATTTTTTGTTGTTTTATTTAGGAGGCACCAGGAACCAAACCTGGGACCTACCATGTGGGAAGCAGGTGCTGAACCATGGCCACAGTCACTTCCCAGAATTGCCTTTACATAACAATAATTTCCTGGTTATTTAAATTGTTCATAGTAATAACAAGGATAATAAAAGAACAATATAACCCCTTACACTGTTAATATCTCAGGTTTGCCCAGACATTTTAGGATTTCAGTTATGGGTTAAGAGTCAAAAGCTTTGAAATAATTTTTAAACAAAGAAATCCCTGTGATTAAAATATCACTTTACTGTTCATAATAACCATTTCCAAAGACGATCATGAATTTAATTCTAGGCATAGTTTGTATGCCCTGGCTTATTGAAGGATATATTAGGCCAGAGACAGCAAATCAACCAATGTCCCCTTTAAGTGCTATTCCATTTCTACAAATGTCTGACATGATGGGTCCTAGGCCTTCATTTACAGATGGGGACACTGAGGCCCTGAAGGGTGAGGATCACAACACTTGAGTGGCAAGGAAGGACCAGGGTCACAACTCTGCTCTCTCTTTCTCTCAGTACCCCTGCTCAAGCAGAATTTCTGTGCAGTGCCTATGGGAACGGTGAATTTCCTCTCCTTGCAACTCTGTGTAGTGGTCTAGAGATGTAGCCTGCCAAGTGGGGTAGGGTGCAGTGGGGAATGGGGTGACGCTGAATCTCTGTGGTCCAGACCTGGACCAGTGTCCTTTAGTCTTCATCATGGCTAATGCTGACCACAGTTTCATCATCCCTTGCCCCCTTGCTCAATGCCTGGTGGCTTTGGTCAGCCCCAAGGGAGAAGCAGCAGACTTCCTACTTGCTGTGCAACCAGAAAATGACTCCAAGTTGGAGAGCAAGGGCTGGGGAACTTGGGTGAGAACAGCCACCTCTGACCAAGCTTGAGGGTTCTGGGTCCAGAGCCAAGTGAAGAGGGTGTGTCCTGCAGAGTTAGATGGCATGTGGGGGAAAGGGCATGCACACCATTCCCTTCTATCAGATTTTAAAATGTTTGAATAAACCAATAAATTTGATTCACTTGTGACAAGTACTTGAAATCATTATGTAAATTGTGAGATATGATAAAATTCTGTGAGCAATTGCTATTCATTCATCAACAAGGTGACAAATCCTATCAACTAGCAGTGTAATGTCCTTCATTCTGTCCACCTGCCTGGTCTTGGCATCCCTGCACAAAGGTCCTTTCACACAGACCCACCCTCCCTTTGCTAGCCCTCTCCCCTCCTTCTCTTCTTTCCTATATTAACTTATTTACCTCTGAAATTGACAGAGGCTTATTATAAAGAATTCAATCAAGAAAATATTAAAATTGAAAAACCCCATCCAACAGTCCACAAAATGGAAATGATCCATAATCAGCATCAATCAGAAGAACCTCCTACCAGCTGTCTTCCTACTCCGCTATGCAGCTGGAAGAATAGAAAGCTGACAGATAAGAATGGTATTTGTTTGGAAAGGTGTAACTATCACCAATTAGGATGGGTCTTAATCCTGTTATTGGGGTTCTGTATAAAGAGAATGGGAGAGTTAGAGATAGAGAAGTGGGGGCAGATAGAGAAAGAGAACCATGGAAGAATCTAAAAGCAATGATGCCCAGAAGAGAGGAGAGAGATCAGCAGATGCCACCATTTGACTTACCATGTGGCAGAGGAGCCAAGGTGTGCCAGCAGCTAGACTTTGGGAAGAAAGCATCACCTTGATTATGCCTTTATTTGGACATTTTCCTGGCCTCAGACTGTAAACTAATAAATTTCTGCTGTTTAAGCCAACCCACTTCATGGTATCTGTTTTGAGAAGCCTAGGGAAATAAAGCAGTTCTGATCCTCCATATAAAAACATCATATTATTAAAATTTGGTTCAACAATTTTTAGAGAAATAACTATCTGTGGATCCTGAGGGAGGCAAAATTCCTTCCCTCAAACAAGTGATTTAGATAGCTCTGAGTGAGTAAAAACTGCAGAAGCAGCTGATGCTTGGAGCTCCTTACTCTACCACCATTTTGCCACTTCTCTCCATATCTTTTAATTTTTGATAATCTATTTGTTGTGAAACAGAGCCTTGTACTTATTTTGATTTTCTTTCTAGCCATGAGACTGGGTGTCTTCTCTGGCTTGTTCATTCTGTTTCCTTCCTATGTGCTTCCTATGCACATCCCTCATCCATGCTGATCTGTTGCCCTTGATGCCTCTTCTGGCCTTCTGTCCCAAGCTGTCCTGCTAAGTGTTAGCTGGTGATTCACAAAAGTGTTAGTACATTCTGGACATTAATTCTAGAATCAACATGAGCATTGTAAATATTTTGTCCCTCTGTGGCTTGTCTTTACATTTTTTTGGTGGCTTTGTATTCTTTTTCAGATACCTTTCTTTAGGAAGTACCAGGGATTGAACACAGGACATATGAAGCAGGTACTCAACCACTGGGCTAGAGCTACTCCCCATACAGATGCTTTTAATTTTTAATGCATTTACATTTACTTTTGCCTGCATGGTTTGGTTCTGTGTGCCATATTCAATAAATTTTCCTCTAATGAAATTCCACAGGAAATTCTGGTATATTCTATTCTAAGTGACTTATAGTTTGGCTTCTCCATCCTGAGTCCTTGCTGTTGCCTGATCTGATATCAAGGGTGGCAGGTTGCCCAGCAATGACCCTGATCCATAGGTGCCCTAGAAATATCTCCTGCTCATATCTAAGTTGGTGACCCTGGGGACTGTCCTGTGCACCCCAGTTGAAGAGTGGGAGAAGGGGTGGCCCAGGACTGAACTTGCAGCATAAGTCTCATCCAGGCTCTCCCTGAAGCTGCAGATCAAGGTGCCATCTACCTACCATCTGGACCTGGTTGAAGGCCCTTGAGCAGCATGGTAGGAGGGGTTGCATACCCATCCACCACCTACCCTCCAAACTCCTACGGCCCCCCATCCCATTACCATGCAGCCTGGTGACAGATGTTTTAAAGACATGCAGGAGCACTCTTCCCAGTGCTGAGTTGTGCTAACTCACTTAACTCTCAGGAAAATGTTCTGAGGTCTATGGTATTTACAGTTGAGGAAACTGAGTCACATAGAGGGTAAGTAGTTTGCAAAAGGACACATAGTCAGGAGGTGGCAGGTCTAAGACTGGGACCCTGGATCTGGCTCCTGAGCCTGTTGTACAAACAGGACACCTGTCACCCCTTGGATGAACCCCTAGAGCACTCCACCTTTTTAGGGATCTTGCTGTGGTGCATCATGAGTCCTCCCCTCAGCGTCTCAGGGGGCTCTCCTTCCCTTTCATCATGTGAACTAAAGCATCATGTGAACTAGGGAACTAAAGCAGATCTGATCCTCCATATAAAAATATCATATTATTAAAATTTGGTTCAACAATTTTTAGAGAAATGTGGGAGGCACATTTTATGCATTTTATGCATTTGTCATACTCCTGCTCATGCCTCTTTATCACCTCCACTAGTTCATTTGCACATTTCAAGGAGGCCTCCAGAATGTCCAGCACATGGTAGGGCTTAATCCATATTGGTGGGTGGGTGGTGGGTGAAGAATTTGAGCTTTTCATGGTGAAAGCACCCACAGATCAGAGGATGAAGGAAACTCAACCCTGCTTTTCCCAGAAGCAGTTTGTAGGCTGATTCCCTGGGCAGTATTCCCTGTCAGCCACCCCTGCATTCACAGTCCCAAGGCATGCACCTTCCCTTTCCCAGGTGGCCACCTCACTCAATTTGCTAACAATCCCTCTGTCAAAACTGAGTACAGGGCCCAATCTGTCTCCAGTTCTGTCCATAAGATATCTGTGGCTCTCAAGGAGCACAGGGCTGGGTCACTTGTCATTCATCCTTTCAGAATGAAGGTCTCTGTCTTTTTGGAAGGCTCTCTGGTGACAGTCTGGAGAATCTTCCCCTCCTTGCTCTTTCCCATGGTTGGAAGCCCTTGCTATCAAGTGTGCAGCTAGAAGTGGTCTGGGAAGGGCACTGCTGCACAGGGTCCTCAGAAACACACCACTGTCCCATCCACTAGGCTTTGTGATTTGGACTAAGGGTGGCTTGTGCTACTTGGAGAAGCCCCAGGGTCAGGAGGGTTTTGTAATTTTGAATAATCCTAAAATTTAATTTAAAGGTATGTTGATACTGAGTGTCATAAAACTACCTGCTGCTACATACTGAGAAGGGGTCCATGGCTTTCACCTAACTGGCAAAAGGGCCCATGGGATGAAAAAGGTTAAGAAACCCTGTTCTAGAGTATAGGTTACTAGGAGTTAGAAGGTGGAATGAGAAAGGGGAGCTGATGAAGAATGTATAGAGAATGCTTAATAAGGTGGACTATAAATATGGCAAAATGGATAGAGTTGATGGTAACACATTATAGTGAATATAATGGCATAGACTAGGGAGGTTAATGACAATTGAAAGAAAGCTAGTGGATAATCTAGGGACTGTATAATATAGTGTTTTGGGTGGTGGATGATCATTGGGGTTAATAGTACAAACACAAGAATGTCCCTCTATTACAAAGTGTTCAGAATATCACAATGAAATACTAGCAAGCTAAATCCAGCAGCATAAAAAGAATTCTACATGATCAAATGGAATTTATCCCATGAATACAAAATTCATTTAACATCACAGTTAATGATGAAAGACTAGATGCCCTCCCTCTAAGATCAGAAAAAAGGTAAGATTGTTCACTCTTGCCACTTTACAATAGCATCAACAATTTTAAAAAAGTAATTAGTAATCAATTTAACAAAAGATGTGCAAAATTTATTCACTGCAATCTACAAAACATTTTTGAAAGTAGTTAATGAATATTTTATTAAATGGAAACCCATTCTACATTCATGAATCAGAAGGATTAATGTTAAAATAGCAATAATTCCAAACTGGTCTATAGATTCAATGCAAAATATCATTGGTTGCCAGGGTATTTGCATGAGGATTAATAGATGGAGCAGATGTTAAGACAGTAAAACTTTTCTGTAATGTACTATGTGGTGGAAACAGTACATTATGCATTTGTCAAAAGCCATAAAACTGTACAACACAAAGAATGAAACTATGCACTGATGGACTTTATTTAATACAATGCCTCCATATTGGTTCATATTTTTAATAAATACACTGCACTAATGCAGGAAGCTAATAATAGTGCATAATAGTGCAACTGTATGTGGGAAGAGAGTGGGTATTTGGGAATTCTCTGTACATTTTGCTCAATTTTTTCTCTACACCAAAAACTGCTATAAAGAATAAAACCTATTAATTGAAAAGAAACTCCATACCCTTACCCTATTACCACAATACCCACTTATCACTCCCAGACCAAAACAACCCCCAATCTACTTTAATTTCAATTAAAAGCTTTATTATAGTGTAGATTCAGGTACACAACAGGTATTCTGAGTCAATAAGTCTGGGGAGGGCAGAGATATTTGCATTTCTAATAAACAATCAGGTTACACTCATGTTACACACTATTTGAGTAGTACCAGCATAAAACTTATGTTGGTCAGATGATTCTTAATTCTTGTGCCTGTAGATTTCCCTTTACTGAATGTATATATGAATGAACTCATGTTAGATTCAGTGTTATGTAACTGGCTTCTTTCACTTATAATGTTTTCAAAGTCCATCCATGTTGAAGCATCTATCAATACATCATTCCTTTTCATGGGCTGATAAATATTAGTGTATGGCTATACACTAATATTTTGGTTATCCATCCATCAGTTGGTGGGCATCTGGTTTGTTATCACATTTGGCTATCATGAATAATACTGCTACACAGATTTGTGTGAAAATATTTTTGAGTGAACATGTGTTTTCATTACTCTAAGCAAATACCTACAATGGATTTGCAAGGTCACCAGATAACCCTATTTTTCATCATTAGAAGACATTTATGACTGTTTTACAAAAGCAGCTGGCTTTGAAAGGAAATGGCATTCTTCAGGGGGAGGAAGTGGGAATGATCAAGGCAAGTCAGGGTGAAAGGAGGCTCATGTAGGGGAAAAAGTACCATGTGTAATTCCCGAAGGCTGGAGTTCATTTTCTAGGGTGGCCTTTTACAACCAAAGCTATATTTTTACTTTCTCCATAGTTTTGCCTTTTTCAGAATGATTTATGGTTGCAATCATACACTATGTTAGCCTAGTTATTGATTAATTTCACTTAGCAATATGCATTTTGGACCCCATGTCTTCTTGTGCCTAGATAACATTCATTTATATTGCTGAATAATGTAATCCTTATCAATACTGTAGCTGATTTCTTTGTAGAAATTGTCAAGCTAGTTTTAGAAATCATATGGAATTTCAAGGGACCCAACAATCTTGAAAGGAACAAAATAGGTAGACTCATACTTGTTGACTTCAAAGCTTAGAACAAAGCAATGGTTCAAGATCTTGTTTCTCCACATCTGCACCAGCATTTGGTGTTGTCAGTGATTTTTATTTTAGCCAATCTAATACATATTAATTGCATCTATGGTTTCTTCATGATGTGAAGAAAATGTACTAAAACATACTGTGGTGATGATTGAAGATATGTGTGAATATACTAAAAATCATTGAATTGTGCACTTTAGGTAAATTTATGATATGTGAATTTTATATCAATAAAGCTGTTGAAAATAACAATAGTACAATTATATATAATGTGTTATCATTAATTGTAACAAACTTTCCACACCAATGCAAGGCAATGGTGGTGGGGTGGTGTATGGGAATCCTGTATTTTATTCATGATTGTTCTGTAAACCCACATCTTCTCTCATAAAGAAAGAAAAACTAATTCACCTGGCAGCCCATACTAAACACTTTAATGGATTCCAATGTATTAGAATGTATTTTATTATATATTGCCACAAAAAAACCCAGAACAATATGCTTCTAAGATAGGTATTTTATTGTTTAAAAAGGAAATGAAGTGATGGGAATGATGTGTAGAAACTGGATCCCTCATATGTTGCAGGTGGAAATGTAAAAGGACAAAGCCACTGTGGTAAACATTAAATGATTCCTCTAAAGTTGAATTTAAAATTACCATGTGACCCAGAAATTCCACTCCTAGGTAAATACTTCAATGAATTGAAAAGTAATTTAAATAAATACATGTTCATGAATGTTCATGTCAGCAGTATTCACAGCAGCCCAAAGGTGGGAACAACCCCACTGCCTGATAATGGATAAATTGTATAAACTGAAGGTGGCATATTCATACAATGGGATATTGTGAAGCCATAAAAAGCCATGCGGTACAGATACATGATACATTTGGGATGTACTTGAAAATGTTATACTAAGTGAAAGAAGCCTGGCACAAAAGGTCACATATTGTATGTTTACATTTATAGTAAATGAGTCAAAGAAGTTATTCACAGATAAAATAAAGCACATTAGTGTTTGTCAGCATCTGGGGGAAGGGATTGGGACTGAAATTTTAATGGTACAGGGTTACCTTTTGGTATAATGAAAATATTTTGGAGTTAGATTGAAATAATTGTTGTACAACATTGTGAATATACTAAATGAACTGAATTCTCCATACTGTAAAATATATAATTATATATTTTGTGAATTTTACTTCAATAAAAATTTCAAAAAACAATTCCTTTCAAATAGGAAATATAAAAGTATTTATCCTTGACCAAGTTAAGATTTTCATAAATCAATGCTGTTGATTAATGAGGATGTTTATTTTATTGAGAAATTGAATTCTGATAAATTTAAGTAAATTTTTGGTAGACAATATATCATGTTCAGTTATGTGGAAATGGCATTCTGGGAAACTGCAGATACTATTCACCATTTTATAGAATTAAATTATAATAGGGAGTACCTCATTACTTTTTATTTTTTTTTTATTTTTTAAAAGATACTTAGATTATATAAATCTTACACAAAAATTATAGGGATGCTCATGTCCCCACCTCCCACACCTCCCACAAACTCCCACATAAGCATCCTCCATTAGTGTGTCACATCACCTGCAATAGATATACACATCTTGGGGCTTTGCCACTAAGCATGGGTGATAGTTCACATTGTAGACCACACTCTCTCCCACACGGTTCTGCATGTTATATGATGATATGAAATGGCCTATATCTGTCATTGCAATGTCACTCAGGATAACACCCAAGTCCTGAAAGAGCCCCTGTATTACAACTATTTTTCCCTCTCCCTGCCCCCAAAGTATCCAGTGGCCACTGGCTCCACATTAATGTTGTAATTTCTTCTATTGTATGAATCACAATATGTCTACAACAGAATACCTGTAAGTCCACTTTAGTCCATAGGTCTTTCCCCAATCCTGAGGGGTCTGGGATGGTGATGTCCACTCCATCTCCAAGTGAGAGAGGGCTTATATCCCATGGATAAGATGAATGGCATTATTCTGTCTGCAGCTGCAGATTCTCTCCATTCCCTGGGATGGCCGTTGTCCATCAACATCTCTCCACCAGGTGTCCTGGGTGAGTCCACTGAGCTGCAGAGTAGAAGCTGCAGCTCCACCAAGATTCCGGGCCCAGTTTGCACATGGAGAGTCCAAAGACTCTGGTCTCATTTGTCTTTACCTTTCCCCCCTTTTATTCAAGGTCTTTTTTCCAGTTGTATTGCCCATTGGCACCTACAAACTCCAGCACCACATATAGGTTTGAATAGAAGGGACAGATGGACCATGTGCAGGGAAGACATATTTGGGTCCAACTCTGTCACTGTCAGGAGCACAAATTCCAAAGTAGGGCCCACTGATAAGTCACCAAACTCTGGGGCCATCTGCCCTGATATAGACCTTGGTGTTCCCAGAGCCCTTAGGAGCCCCTCTGTTTGTGGTGAGATCCACATTGGAAGCCTATGAGGTCCTACTGAGATGTGCAAAAGCGTTACCTCTGGGATGACCTCCCAACTCACTTTGAAGTCTCTTAGCCATGTGTACTCATTTGTCTTTACCTTTACCCCCTTTTATTCAAGGTCTTTTTTCCAGTGGTATTGCCTGTTGGCACTTGTAAGTAATCCATTATTGCCAGGGAGGCTCATCATTTGGGGTCATGTCCCATGCTGGGAGGAAGGTAATGCATTCATATGATGAGTTTGGCTTAGAGAGAGGCCACATTTGAGCAACAAGGAGGCTCTCAGGAGGCAACACTAAGGCACCCCATAACAATAGACTAAGTTTCACTTTCAAGAGCAAAGATTCATAAGGCTAGTCATCAATAACAAGAGCCCATCAGTGGATCATCTCCTTTGCCAAGCACTGCCCCTGCACTTGGGAACTGTTGATGCTCCCTTGGAGAATATGGCAGAGCTCTGCAGGCTGGAAATTCAGTATTCTCTCATTTATTGAGTGATTCTCCACCCACTGGGACCATGCTCCACCCCTTGATCATTTGAACAACTTTATATATCTTTTATGTATATTCAGGTGAACTTCCTCACATGAAACCCCCACCCCTGACGCCATGCAGCAATGATGCTCTCCCACCCCAGTTGTAAC
Source organism: Cabassous unicinctus (assembly GCA_029593785.1). Lineage (NCBI taxonomy): Eukaryota > Metazoa > Chordata > Mammalia > Cingulata > Chlamyphoridae > Cabassous > Cabassous unicinctus. Next base: position 29,352 of record JAQZBX010002359.1, on the reverse strand, counting down.
CCTTCTGTGATGCAAAGCTTCTTCAAAGATGAAGCCAATACAATAGCCAAATACCATTAATAGGGAAATTAAATAATAATGATGTTTAAATGTAAGAAATAAAATACATGAAAACTTAAAAAACTAAAAATAAAATAAAATTAAAGGATTGGGTTATTTAAAAAATGAGAAAATTTTTTTAAAAATTTATTTTATTTTATTTTTTTTTTGACATTTTGCATTTTCTTACTGCAATATCTGGTGTCCAGTCAGTACCGTGGCACCTTTCCCCTCTCACTCCCCAGTGTCTCACTATTTTTCATTTGATTTTCAAGGAAGTTTTAGGTCACAGCAAAGTGACACTCAGAATACAAGACACTCTCATATACCCAAACTCCTCCCTCTTTCCTCACCCCATATTCAAACCTTTTTGTATGTGGACTGTAGCATTGTTATAACTGATATACAGATAGTGAAACATAATTACTAAACATTGTCAATGGTTTCCAGTACGGTTTACATTTTAGATCGTACACTTTTATAAATTTTGATGATATTTTCCTTGTCCTGTGTCCATCATTGTAAGATAATGGAAAACATTTCCACTTACCTCTAAATGCCCGCTGTTAGATCTACTCTGTTCCTCCCTCCCCATCCCCCCAGGGCCCATGACAACCCCTGGTTTGACTCATTGGATGACAAGATTCATAGTTACATGCAACAAGAGGTCTTGACACACTAGTTTGTCCTCCTTTATTCGGTACCATCCTTGCTCTTAAGAGACGCCCACCTGTTTATTTCTGAGCAAATCGGTCCTCCCAAAGAAGGGAGTCCATCTCCTTCCCTCTTATTGTGTGGCTTTCCGCCCACTGATACAACACATTATGACAGGATGAACACTCACACACTCCCTAGAAGTCTGCTCCACATATGTCCTGTCTGGAATGCCGCCCAATGGACACCCTAAAGCAGTGACACTTCCTTGTCATACTGCCATAAGAGCATTCCCACCTCTGTACTTTCAACCTCATACCCACAAATCCCATGTGTTCACCTGGTTCCTCTCCCATCTCTTCCCCCAGTATCCTGGGTATTCTAACCCACCCTTCTCAATCTACTCACCTGTCAACCCTGGTCCACCAAACCCAATAATATCACTACCCACCTGTCCTATCCCTTCAATATTCAACTACACTCTATCATTTTACCATAGATTATGTCCATATGGTTGATGGCTCACAACTTTCTCTTCTCTTTCGCTTTCTTCTAAACCTATCTTTTAGACAATAGTTCTCAGAGACTGCTCAATTTCCTTAATTCATATCAGAGAGGTCAGGTACTGTTCATCCTTCAATGCCTGGCTTGCTTCACTCAACATAAGGTCTCCAAGATTCATCCATGTTATCCCGTGTGTTAACATTTTATTCCTTCTTACAACTGAATAATATTCCAGTGTATGTATGTACCACATTTTGTTTATCTATTCATCTGTTGATGGGCATCTGGATTGATTCCAACTTTTGACAATCAAGAACAGTGCTGCTATGATCATTGTTGTGCATATATCTGTTTGTGCCTTTGCTTTCAATTCTTCAGGGTATAAACTCAGCAGCAGAATCACTGGGTCAGATAGAAGATCTATAGTTAGTTTTTTGAGGAACTGCCAAAATGTCCTCCACAGTCCCTGGACCGATTCACAATCCCACCAACAGTGGATGAGGGTTCCCATTCCTCCACATCCTCTCCAACATTTATAGTCTGCTGTTTTTTTAATAGCCACCATTCTAATGGCAAATCAAAACTCATTGTAGTTTTGATTTGCCTTTCTCTAATAGCTAGGGATGTCGAGCATTTTTTCATGTGCTTTTTAGCCATTTGTATTCCTTCCTTGGAGAATTGTCTTTTCAGGTCACTTGTCCATTTTTTAAATGGGTTGTTAGTCTTTTTTATTTTCAAGGTGTAGAATTTCTTTATATATGCAGGATATTAAGCTCCTATGAGATATATGGTTGCCGAATATTTTCTCCCATTGGTAGGTTCTCTTTTTATTTTCTTGATAACATCCTTTGAGGTGCAGAAGTTTTTAATTTTGAGGAGATCCCGCTTATCTATCTTTTCTTTTTCTGCTAATGTTTTAGGTGTGAACTTCATGAAACCACTTCCTGTTATAAGGTCCAGTAGATGCTTTCCTACATTATCTTCCAAGGTCCTTATGATCTTGGCTCTTATATTTAGATTATTGATCCATCTTGAATTGATTTTCATATAAGGTGTGGGATGGTGTTCCTCTTTCATTCTTTTGGATATGGATATCCAGTTCTTCAGGCACCATTTGTTGAAAAGGCCATTCTCTCCCAACTCAGTGGACTTGGTGACCTTGCCAAATATTAGCTGACTGCACATGTGAAGATTTATATCAGAACTCTCAATTCAGGTCCCTTGGTCAATGTGTCTATCCTTGTGCCAATATCATGTGGTTTTGACCACTGTAGGTTTGTAGTATGTATTAAAGTCAGGTAGTGTGATACCTCCAACTTCATTTTTCTTTTTCAATATGTCTTTGGAGACTTGGGGCCTCTTGCCATTCCAAATAAATTTTGTAATTAGTTTTTCTAATTCCTTAAAAAATACAATCTTGATTTTTATTGGGATTGCATTAAATCTGTAGATTAGTTTGGGTAAGGTAGACATCTTGATGATGTTTAGTCTTCCTATCCATGAACAGGGAATATTCTTCCATATTTTTAAGTCTTCTTTGATTTCCTTTAACAGTGTTTTGTAGTTTTCAGTATATAAGTCCTTTACATCTTTAGTTAAATTTATTCCTAGGTATTTCATTCATTAGTTACTATTGTAAATGGTATTTTGTTTCTTGATTTCCTCCCCAGATTCCTGGTTATTGGTGTACAGAAATTATACTGATTTTTAGCGTTGGTCTTATAGCCTATGATATTACTGATCTCCTTTATAAGTTCTAAAAGCTTTGTTGTAGATTTCTCAGGGCGTTCTACATATAGGATCATGTCGTTTGCAAATAATGAAATTTTTACTTCTTCTTCTCTAACTTGGATGCATTTTATATATTTTTCTTGCCTCAGTGCTCAAGCAAGTACATCTAAGCCAATGTTAAATAGGAGTGGTGATAGTGGGTGTATTAGTCAGCCAAAGGGGTGCTAATGTGAAATACCAAAAATAGGTTGGTCTTTATAAAGGGTATTTATTGGGGATAGAAGTCTTCAGTTACCAGGCCATAAAGCATAAGTTTCTTCCCTCACCAAAGTCCATTGTCACGTGTTGGAGCCAGACCGCTGCCGACATTTGCCCAGGGTTCAGACTTCTTGGGTTCCTCTCTTCCCAGGGCTGCGTTTCTCTCCGGGCTTAGCTCCTGTTTCCTCCACAAGGTCAGCTGTAGGCGATCAGGCGAACGGCTCTCTTCTCTTCTCCTGGGGCCTTCTTTCCAACATCAAAGCTGCTTCTCAAAGACTGCTTCAACTCTGTTCTTTGCCTTGCATTTTAAATTCAATTCCCCACCCACCAGGGTGTGGGGCTCAATGCCCTACTGACTGACATGGCCCAGTCAACGCCCTAATCATAATTCAATCATGCCCAGATTAACAGATTAGTTTACAGGCATGATCCAATTATATTTTTGGAATTCATAATTACAAATTCCCCAACGGTTACAGTGGGCATCCTTGTCTTGTTCCCAATCTCCGAGTGAAGGCTTTTACGATTTCACCATTGAAGATGATGTTAGCTTTGGGTTTTTTGCATATATCCTTTATTATATTCAAGAAGTTTCCTTCTATTCCTATCTTTTGCAGTGCTTTTTATCAGGAAAGGATGCTGGATTTTGTCTAATGCTTTTTCTACATCTATAGATATGATCATGTGATTTTTTTACTTCAATCTGTTTATGTGGTGTTTTACATTGATTGATTTTCTTATGTTGTACCACCCTTGCATACCCATGATGAAACCCACTTAATCATGGTGTATACTTCTTTTGATATGTTGTTGAATGAGGTTAGCAAGTATTTTGTTGAAGATTTTAGCATCTAGGTTCATTAGAGAAATGAAATTCGTTTGTCATTATCCTTTCTTGTGGTGTCTTTGTTTGGCTTTGGTATTCAGATAATGTTGGCATCATAGAATGAGTTAGGCAATGTTCCTTCTACTTCTATTTTTTGGAAAAGCTTAAGCAGAATTGGTGTTAGCTCTTTCCAGAATGTTTGGTACTATTCCCATGTGAAGCCATGTGATCCTGGGTTCTTCTTAGTTGAGAGGTTTTTGATGACTGAGAATACCTTTTTACTTGTAATTGGACTGTTGAGTTCATCAATTTCTTCTTTCATCAATGTAGGCTGCTACTGAGTTTCTACTAATTTGTCCATTTCCTCTAAATTATCATTTTTGTTGGCATATAATTTTTCAAAATATCCTTTTATGATACTCTTTATTTATGTTGGGTCAGTAGTGATATCCCCTTCTTCATTTCTTATTTTGTGTATTTGCATCTGCTCTCTCTTTTTCTTTGTTAGTCTGGATAAGGGTTTGTCAATTTTATTGATCTTGAAGAACCAGCTTTTGGTTTTATTTATTTTTTCTAGTGCTTTCTTATTTTCTATTTCATTTAGTTCTGCTCTAATCTTTGTTATTTCCTTCTTTCTACTACCTTTGAGGTTAGTTTGTTGTTGTTTTTCCAATTCCTCCACATGTGCAGAAAGGTCTTCAATTTTATCTCTTTATTCTTTTCTAATATATGCGTGTATGGCTATGAATTTCCCTGTCAGTTGAGCTTTTTCTGCATCCTATAGGTTCTGATATGTTGTGTTGTCATTTTCATTCAATTTGAGGTAGTTACTGATTTCTTTTGAGATTTCTTCCTTGACCCACTGTTTGTCTAAGAGTGTGTTGTTTAACTTCCATATCTTTGTGCCTAATCTGGTTCTCTCACCCTTAGTGATTTCCAATTTCATTCCATTGTGGTCAGAGAAATTACTTTGTATAATCTCAATCTTTCTGCATTCATTGAGAGTTGACCTGTGGACTAGCATGTGGTCTATCTTGGAGTATGATCCATGTGTGCTCCAGTAGAATGTATATCCCCCTGTATTTGGGTGTAGTGTTCTGTATATGTCTATTAGGTCCAGGTCCTCTAATGTATTTTTCAAAGTCTTTGTTTCTTTATTGATTCACTTTCAAGATGTTCTGTCTAATGGTAATAATGGTGTATTAACGTCCCCCACTATAATTGCAGAGGCATTTCTTTCTCCCCTTACTTTTTCCAGTGTTTGCCTCATGCATCTAGAGGCACCTGGATTAGGTTCAAAAATGTTTATGATTGTTCCCTTTTCTTGAAAGATTATTCCTTTTACTAATATATATTCTCTGTATTTGTCTCTTACAATAGTTTTGCATTTAAAGTCTATTTTTTCAGATATTAGGATAGCTACTCCTGCCCTTTTTTGGTTATTTCTTGCTTGTAAAATTGTTTTCCAGCCATTCACTTTCAGGCTCCTTGAATAACTGGTTTGAAGGTCGGTTTCTTATAGACAGCATATAGATGGACCATATTACCTTATCCTTTCTGTCAATCTGTGTCTCTTGACTGGTGAGTTTAATCCATTAACATTCTGCGTTATTGCTCTAAATGAACTTCTTACATCAGCCATAGTTTCTTTGGGTTTATGTTGTCATATGTTGTTTTTGTGTCTCTTTTTGTCTTTTTAGTTGTTCTTACACTCTCCTACAACTCTCTCTCTCCTGTTTTTGCCTTTCAACCTGTAGAACTTCCTTTAGTATTTCTTGAAGTGTGGGTTTCCTATTGGCATATTATCTTAATTTCTGTTTATTTCTGAATATTTTGAACTCTCCATCATTTATGAATGCCAGCTTTGCTGGATTGAGAATTCGTGGCAGGAATTTTTTTTTCTTTTAGTACCTTGACTATGTCATTCCACTGTCTTCTTGCCTCCATGGTTTCAGATGTGAAATTAGCACTTAAACTTATTGTGCTTCCCTTGTTTGTGATGGTTCTCTTTTTGGTTGCTGCCTTGAGTATTTTCTTTTTGTCTTGAGCATTGGATATTTTGATAATTATATGCCTTGGAGTAGGCCTGTTGGGATTAATACTTTTTGGGGTATGCTGTGCTTCTTGGACATGTACATCCATCTGCCTCAAAGAGATTGGGAACTTTTTAGCCACTATTTCCTTCAAAACTCCTTCTGTTTGCTTTTCCTTCTCTCCTTCTTCTTGGATGCCTATAATGCTTATGTTTGCATGTTTTCTGTTGTCAGATAAATCCCTAAATCCCTGCTGGATTTTTTCTATCTCTTTATCTATCTGTTCTACTATCTGCTTGATTTCAGATGTACTGTCTTCCACATCACTAATTCTTTCTTCTGCCTGTTCAAATCTGCTATTATGTAAAACCAGCATGTTTTTTAATTCTTGGATGGTGCCATTTATCACCATCATATCTGTTACCTTTTTATGTATGTTTATAATTTCTTCAGTGTGTTCTCCCAGGGTCTTCTTAATATCCTTAATCTCTTCCTTCACTTCATTAAGTTGGTCCATAATATTTGTTTGGACATCTTTTGTTAGTTGATCGATGTTCTGCATCTCTTCCTGGTTTTTAGTTTGCTCATTGGAATGGCCCATGTCTTCCTGTTTCTCAGTATGTTTTTTAATTTTTGGTTGCCCTCTGGTCATCATTTTATCTTGTTGAATATATTCAGTTGATTAGCTTTTTTCTCTGCTCTTGTGTTTTATTTAGCTGGTGGTTCTCATTGTGTGTTAAGTTTTCTCTTTGACACTTTGTTGTTCTTGTTCTATTTCCTTGCTTTTTTCTATGTTCTCTTGAAGGAAAAAGATTAAGGCCAGAAGAATTGAAAGAGGTAAGAAAAGAAAAAGAGTAATGGTAATATTGATAAAAGTTAGAAGAGCAACCATCTCAGACTTAGTAAAATGAATATTTAACTCATGTAGGCAGTATAGAGTAATAGGGGGGAAAAAGTAGAGCACCTTCAATGGAAGGGGAACCGAAACAGAGAGAAATATATAGAATGATTTAAAAGGCCAGAATAATGAGAAGAGAGAAAAAGAGTAAAGAAAGGGCTGAAAGGAAAAAGCTAATTTTTAAAAAAAGGAAAAGAAAACAGAATAGACAAGATAGAACTTGACACCTGTGAAGCTGAGGACTAATGAAAAAGTTAGAATGTAAGAACCACAACAGAAAGCAGAAGGTAGAAAGATGAAGGATGGAAAAAAGTGTTGGTAGACAAAATCACTATATACAGAATGGGAAATCAAGGAAAAAGAAGAACAGTAAAGAAGAAGCAAGCTAGCAGCACCTAATTAAAAATAAATAAATAAAACAAGAGGAGGGAGGAAAGAGGAAAGAAAAGCAAGAAACAAACAAACAAAGTAAAACCAAACAAGCACACAAGCAAGCAGTCAAACAAAGCTAAGGAAGAACAGCGTTACTTCTTGTGTCCTTGTGGAGCCTCTCAGCCTGTGTTCATCAATCAGTTATCCCTCAGGCTTCTCTCTGCAGGTTTTGAGGCAGATTTTAGTGATTAAACTAAGTTAAAATTTTTCTGTGTGTGCAGAAATATGGGGCCCAAAAGAAGGCCTCTTCTTGACCACCCACTCCCCCGAGTGTATCCTAAATAGACTTGTGGAAACTTATCAAACACTTCCCACTGCCTGACCCCCCCAGGGGAGCTGAGACTCTGATACTCGGCATGGAACTATAAAATTGGCTGGCTCCATACTCTCCTGAGGCAAGCCTTTGTGTCCCAGATTGGTTAGGTAAATCAGGCTTCCCCAGCAGATTCACCTCTCCCCTCAGCCCAGCACGACTTCAAGCTGGCTGGTTGGGATCCAAAACTTGCAAGGGGGTCCAGACAGCCAAACCCACAGAAAGGAAGGCCCTCTTCACCCTCCACCAAAACCCTCCCACTCTTGGAAAGTGCTCTCTCTCACTGCGTTGCCAGCAGGATTCAGGGCTCACCATAACCCTTTGCCCTGAGGGTGGGGCTTAGCCATCTGTGTCCATGATTTTCAGTTGGGGAAAAAACCTCATGATTTTATATTGAGCAATCCACCTCACTGTCAAGCTTCTCTAGTTCGATGTCCCCAAGGTTCTTACTCTGCAGGCTCTCAGAACAGACCAACTGTGCAGGATCCTGCACCAATCAGCTGTCCTCTGCAAGAGAGATGGTGAATGCCCACCTAAACCGACGCCATCTTCCACTATTTCAGCTCATTTATTTATTTTTATAGCTGTCATCACTTGCAAATATCAGAAGACAATTAATATAAAGCCAGCAGTATATTAAATTTCCTTTTTCTCATTATTCTGACAAGTACTCATGTGGCTTTCCAATACCTCACATTACTTTCCATTGAAGCACAGTTTATAGAGATTGTGTTTCATGCATTAGTTTTCCACAGCCTCTGCAACAAATTACCACAAACTTGGTGGGTTACCACCTGAAATAAAATGTTTCCTTTTCTTTTCAGTCTCCAGAGCTGCATTCCTTGCCTTTTCATCATCTGGTAGCTCATAGCATTCCTTCACTCTTGGTCCCTTACACCATCATCAGCATACTTCACTATCTCTTGGATTCTCTGTCTCTGCTGTGGTTGTAAAATCACCTTCTCTCTTCTGTGTGGCCATATCTATGTGTGATTCCTTCTTATAAGAACACTTGAGTAGCACTAAGGGCCCACTGGTGTAATCTGGATAATATCCTTAACTCAAGATTCTGAACTTAATTATAAATACCCTTTTCCTATATTGGCTAACATTCATATTTTCCAGGGACTAAACACTAGATTTATTTGAGGGTCTAGGAACAATTATTCAGTCCACCATATTCAAAATACATTCCACTGGGTGAAAACTGGCACCCAATTATATATGTCTTAATTTCCTGGCTGCTGTGACAAATACAAACAAGTGAGTTGGCTTAAACTGTAGGGATTTGGGGACTTATAGTTTCAGAGGCTAGAAGGCTTGTGTCATTCCAGGGTTGGTGGCATTCTGGCTCAGTAAAAATCTTTGAGTTCCTTGACTTTCCTGACACATGATTATGCCCTCTCCTTTCTTTTCTGTGTTCCATGGACTTCTTGGTTCTTGCTCCACCCCACAGCTTTCTCCTTTATAGGTCTTCTAGTAATAGGATTAAGACACAACTTGGTTCAGTTGGCCACACGTTAACTAAAAATAACATCTTCAACAGATCCTGTTTATAATGGGGTCACACCCACAGAAATGGAATTAAGATTAAGAACAGGCTTTTGTTTCTGGGGTACATCATTCAACCTGCTGCTATATTTATATATATATGATTTTCTAACATGAGTAGATCAAGGAAAGAAGACTAAACTCAATCTGGTTCTGCTGCATGTTTAGAATCTGGGCCTGTGGAAAATTATTGAAACTCTCTATGCATCTGTTTCTTCAACTAACAAGGAAGGAAAAGGATGAGATCACTTATTTTAAACTTTATATTTAAAAAATGAAACCATAGCCTTTATATAATTGAAACCCCATATATATAAAACTGATAAAGGCAGAGAGGCTGTGATTACCATCCTGTGTCCAACTTGTTAATTCCAGCTGGGGTTGAAAGCTCAGATCACCGTGGAGAGACTAAGGGGTCGACAGAATGACTGGCCCTGATTTGTACTGTCTCCTTCATACTCACTGTTTCCAAGTGGTTGTGAAAAGTCCACCTCATATGGGTCCTCACTAACAAAATGGATGACAGGAAAGTGTGGTGCTTAGTAGCCATGTCTTTCATCATTTTGTTTAGTCACATGGAAGCTGAGTGGAATGGAGGCTTAGCTCTGTACTCAGCCTCTGACCATCCCATGACAGGGAATTGGGGTACCACCTGCTTCCTCAGGGCAGGGATGAAAGAACACCTCCCACTCAGACTCTCAATCACTGTAAGAGCAAGTGATCAGAGCACCACTTGCTTCTGCCAGGTGGACAATGGAAGGTGAGCTATTTTTCTGTTTCTCTTGGCAGTTTTGGTTTGGAGGCTCCTGAACTACCCTGATAGATTAAATGGTAGTTTATCAGAAAAAGCAAGAAACTCAGTGCTGTGTGGTTCCTCAATCTTCTAGAAATCCTTCCTTCTTTCTACCTTTAGCAAATTTCTATGCTTGTTTGTTATATTGTTTATTTCCAGAATTTCTAGTTAAAACGGGGTGGTTCTAGGATAATTTTGGCTACTGCCTCTTGGCTAAACCTGAAATCTTTCTCAGAAGAGACAGGGTTTCCCACATGACCTAGAACATCTTGATCAAACAAGTGATGTTCATGACTCTGATGTCCTTTTGTTATTTTCTTCACATCTTTGTGATCCTAAGTGTGATCTGGGAATGAATAAGAAATAATGTCTTCACAAGATATTTGCTAATTTAATCCTGCCTCCATAGGGCCAGGGTGAATAAATAAATAATTAGTCCATTTCCCCAACAAATATTTGGATTTTTAATGGACAAATACACTCGGGTATCTAGTAAGTGACTGGAATATGTTTAGGCATGAAATGAACATATCACTTAGAGATGGGTTTAGTTGGGGAGGCAGGTGCAGTAAAGTTCATTCTTATCAGTACTACAGGTGCTGGTGTTGAGGAGGACATCATTCCAAGAATGTTATAAGTCCATGAGCAGAATAATTTCCCAGAATTCCTGTGTCAGGATTGAATATGACATATTTTATTTTAATTATGTTTTAACACAACCCTGGGATATAAACGTTGTGAAGCTTGGAACTTTGAATATTTTACCATTTAGTTTCTAGAAAAAATCCAGGTCTGGAACACAAGAGACCATCAATAAATATCTATCAACTAATTTAAAGTTTACATGTATTAAAATAAGTTCATTTAAATTTAAGATACCTCATCTATATGGGCCTTGATTCCTAAATATTTGTGAGTTATATTTTCCTTAAAGATCACAAGGATGCTCCAATAAAAATACTCCATAGTTATGCAAATAAGCAAACAAGAAAGATAAGCCAAAATCAACTTTTCCAATGCACTATTCATTTTTTCCTCCAGGTTGTGCCAATGGACCTTTTCATCTGTGAATGCCTGAGCAATACAACAGGATTGTCACATAGTATTAGAATAAGCTTAGTTTTCCATAACCTCTGTTCTTGAGATCTAGGCTTCTTCTCTAAAATGGCATCCAGAATCTCCCTTAAACATTTTTATTCTTATTCCTTCAGGAAGTTAAAACATGGGTCTTTACCAAATATATTTTCAGTACCTCCTCTCACTTAATCTTGATAACCCCATAATTAGGATTAGTGTTCCCATTTTGGCAAAGTGCAAACAGACTCAGAGAGTAAGTTGCCACTACTAACAACAGTAAGTAGTGGAGCCTAGATAAGAATATAAGTTTGGCTGCAAACTTGTAGATTTTTTTCATCCAAGTTAATTGCTCCATTGATCAGGCTTCAAGAGAACTGCAAGATTTGAATTAATTTACATTTCAGAGATCTCCAGAGTATGAGTCTTTTTTCCAAACAGGTTCCTTTTTACACACAGGAAAACCTCTAGGGCTCTTTCTTGTAGAGACCCAAAGTCCACTAACAGCAGTTCTCCCAAGTACAGTCAGCACTAACTGGCTACAGTGTTCAACAGATAAACATCTTCCAAGTTGGTTGTTGTCCAGACACATCATCCTCACTGTAGACACAGGCCAGGAAGAGATAGCAGGTGCATCTGTGGAAAGAAACAGAAAGCCATCTGGTCCTCAGGGAAAGCATGTTTTCAGTTTTTCCTCTGGGCCCAGGGCTAATGTAATAGAGAAGTTTGGCAATGGAAATGCTGTAAATATAGTCTGAAAATTGAGGAAATTAGGGGAATGAGAGGGTAATGGACTCACACAGTCACAAATTAAGTTACTGCCAGATTTTCAACCTTACATAAGGTCTCATGAAACTTTTGTTTAATTTTCCTGCTATCCTATATATGTCCTTTCATTTCTAAGGACAACATTCTAGGCTGAGGAATAAATCTAAAATAATAACTTGGCTCAGCCTTGAAAAATTTATAAGATCAGAGAAAATTAAATATGTTTAAAGATTTTGATGATGTGTCACTTCTTCTTTCATTCTAAATTTCAGTCAGATTCCTCAATTTCTCTTGCTTAAACTAGACTGACAAACTTTTTGTGATTGCTAAGAAACTGAGAATACTCTTTGAACTGAGAAAATTGAGAAGGCTTTTTTTGTTTGTTTTTTGTTTTTTCATTTAAAAATTTATTGAAGTATATCATTTGTACATGAACATACCTAAACAATAAGTGATTGGTAATTTGTGAACTTACAAAACAAACATGCATAACATCATACAGGGTTCCCATAATCACCCTACAACCAATACATTGCATTGTTGTGAAACATTTGTAACAAATTAAGAAAGAGTATCATCAAAGTATTACTACTAACTATAGTCCATATCTTACATTTGTATTTTCCCCCTACCCACCTGATTATTATTTTTTGTTCATAAACCATGCAATTTATCTAAAATGGACAATCAATGGCATATAAAGCGAAAAGCAAAAAACAAAAAATAAACCACTAGCATAGCCATAGGTTAGTGCTACTAATTACAAATGCTTTGAAGGCTTTTTGAAACAGGTGGCTTGTACCTTAGAACACAGCAAATATCTAGGTTTTTGCTGGATAATTATGCAGAATTAGTACATTTCTCCCTTCAGTAAAAATACTTCTATTCCCCAGTTGGAAACCCTATAACATCCATTGGGATTTCTCTTAAGAGTTAGAGTAAATCACTACCTCCTCTCCTCCTCTGAAGTGCATAACTAGAAGTGACTGCAATGCAGAAAAGTTTAAATACAGCTTTAAAAGAAAAATTGCACAGCTGCCTCTTGAGGGTAAACAAGGCTCATTTTAATGTCTAGCTTCTCTATCTGGCTGACTCAGCTAATAATTCTTTAGTCTGACTATAAGGTCCAAAGCTAAGCCTAGTTTTGCTTCCTGTCATGCTGGAAGAAATCTTTGTTCATAGATGCTCCATGGTAGTCTTATTTGAATGTAATCTTTCTTCCCCAGATGTAGACAAGCTCAGCTGTAGAAAGTTTCAAAGAGATAGCATTGTGTTTTAATCAAACACTTGGCTCTGTAGGACTATCCAAGCCAATGAAAATGAGATGAGTTTATTTATGACAGAAATCTTTACTATAATGTGTCCTTCAGTAATATGTTAGCATACATATGTAAACTCTCACACACCTCATGCATCACCTCGTGGATTGAGGTAAACAAATAAATTAAAATTTAAATGTGGGTAACAGGGGGATGGACTAAGGGCAAAAATTCCATATTTTGTCTGGTAAGAAATTGCAAATTTCTCAGAATTTCCCTGAGGAGAAGCTGTGACCAGAGACTTTTAAAAATAAAATATGTAGCACCCACCCCTCAACCCCAGAAAAAAATAGATCCCAAATGATACAGTTACTATAAATGTGCTTCTCAGAACAAGAACATTCATTCTACTTCATACTCTTGCTTCTGCACCCTCTGGCTTCAAGAGAATCTGCCTCTCAGCTGGGGCAGGGAGGTTCATATGGGCACTTGGGCTGGGTGCATTCTGGGCTCTGGGGGTAGAGGGGCAGGCTGCAGGCTGGGAACAGGGGAGCCACACTCAACTGAGGAGATGTCTGGTGCATCACCTGTGTATCAGAACTCTCCAGATCACTGCAGATGCTCTCAAGCTGGGCCAGGTTGATGTCTCAGGGTTTGCTGGCCAGGCAGTCTTTCTGCCCAGAGTTTTGATGTTTACAGGAGGGATCCTCCTCACTGCTGCCACCACCACCACTACCTTCCTCTTCATCTCTGCCATGTGAGCAGAATCATAATGGGAGTCCTCCTTGCTGCTTCCACACCCTAGCTGATAGTGTCTTGGTTTGGTTTTGATGTCCACTTGGATTTCCCTATTGTTGCATCCTCTGTCTTGTGGGTTGCAGGAACTGATTTTGGAGTTGGCCATCACATATACTCTTGCATTGTCACTAATTTCAAAGACTGACTGTGTCTTTGGGAAAACCTCCTTTGGACATTGGCTTGAACTTCTAACCTCCTCTATTTCCATATGCCCATGGACAGAATGCCCCTATGTCCACTGGAAGGACTGCAAAGCTGTCTATTTCCTTTTCAAGGGCATGCAGGACACTGAGTTAACCTGTAAAGCTTCCACTGGTGATCACTGCACTACTCAGGTCTTCAGGCTCTTTCCCCCCATGCTGGATTTCTTGCAAATGCACCAGGCATCTGTCACTGAATGGACCATCACCTTCATCAAACTCATACTCCTTTTTCCTTGCTTTTGCCAACTCCACAGCCTTCACCATGACAGAGAGAAATAGGCATGACCCCATAGACATAAGACAGCATAATGTGGATGCGAAGACCAACACTAACAGCAATATATGGACATATGCAGCGATAACTGGGGATGCCATACCTCACAAAGTCACTTCTCCTGCCATAGCCAAATTCCTTTTGTGCTTGGAGGTTTTTCTTCACTCCTGCCTGCTGAAGATCTTCCTGCCAACACAGCCATGAATGCCAGTGACCATGGTAGGACTGGCAATTCCAGCTGTGAGGGAAATCCCCACCAGAGCACCAATCAATATGTCCAGAGTTGTCTTCTTGCAACACGGTTTTTTGCCCAAGAATGTGCAACTGCAACTGGAGGGGCTGAGTTAATGTAAGTCTGGGATATCTTTCAGGCAAAGCCAGCAAAATCCACAGACACATGCCGCACAGATCGTGTGATTATAGCTTCCTTGACTGTCTTGATGTCAGTGTTGCATCGTATGCATGGCCTGATGTCATCTGGCCTAGATTTTTGCACTTAACAGATCTGAAGTTACTTGCTCTGTATCTCAAACTGCATCTTCTGCTGACGGGTCATACCACAGGACTATTTCCTATGCCATGTCTGCTTGTGGTGGTAGCAGAGGTCAGCCTGGCCGCCTTCCCCCTCGCAGGTCAGCCTTGGGCAGCTAGCACAGGCACAGACAATGACAGCACACCCTCAGTCCAGGGCCGGGCACCAGCGGCATCTGGGTCAGAGGCCAGGCAGCCTTGCAGCATGAATCACTCTTGCTCTTGCACCAGTGGCGGGTCAGCAAGGAAATGACACTGTAGAAGGTGTGGAGCTGTGATATTAGGGATCAGGCTTGGCCACATGTAGGGAAGTGGAACACGGGAACTCGAGTGCTTCCTGGACCCATGACCAGCAGCGGCCGAGGAGCAACAGGTGAGGGGCCACCAGCCCCATCAGTAGGCGCGCTGGCCACCGCATTCTTTGCCGCCCTCTTGGAGATAGAAGGCTGCAACACATTTTTAATGTAAGGAATGAGCCATTGCCTTACTCAGAGAGGAGGGGATTTTTCATTCCCAAGTCCCCCAATATGCCAGAGCAGACAACCTTATTTTTCTTTTAAGATTTAAACTAATTTTAATTCTGAGTTATGAGATGGATAATGACATTTTAAGTGGAAAAAAAATGTATGCACTCCCAAAAATTACTCCCTAATTAGCTGTTTATTTATGTTCCATTCTTCATTGCTATTTACATGCAGGTTAACACTATAAAACAATTATAACACATCATCTTCAGTTGTGCATTTTTCAGTTAATATTCAAAGTTATTTTCTGTTTAAAACTAGTCCTAATAATTACATTTAAAGATATATAAAAATTGGAAGTGACCAACATAATAGCATTTTCAATCACAACTTTTATTTCATAAATATTTGCAGGTACTAGTCTATTGAAAGGAACTTTAAAATCCTTGCCTAGTACTCATTACAAAATTCTGCATTCAAGAGTCCCAGATCACCTCTCAATCCTACATTTTAAAATTTTTCATTAATAGATCTTTAGGCAAAATTCTGAATTCATGGTTGAATTTTGTGGAAAAAACAATATTGTTAAATCTATTTCTCAGACTGATATTTCAGATGTTAGCTCCAGTTGAAGGCTTTTTTGAGAATTAGGCACAAAAGGGTTAATACCCTGTGGCTGACATATGAAGAGACTGTTTATATTGCCTGGATGCTCCTACTAACTGGTCACCACCTCCATCCCACCATGTAACTCTTTCCTTTCCCCAGGCCACTGCCGGATTCAGTCATCACAATCTTGACTTTCAGTAGAACCATCCAAAATGATACAATTTACACTTTAATCCTATCAGGCTCTGAAACAATTTGCAAGGCAATTGAGTGTCAATCCCCACATAATCTTCAGACTTTGGCTTCCATGTACATAGTGTTGGAGAAGATGCTGAGAGTCAGAGCATAAAGGGTTAAGCATTTTAAAAGCATGCCTGCTGGAGAAGAAGCGATAAACAAATGTCTCCAAGGTCTCTGAGTACTGCAGACATCAGTAGGAGAAAGCAGAGCAGGATGAACTCACCACTAAGAAGTTACTGTATAATTTCCTAAGAAAAACTATCTAGTAATACAGGAACCAGCAGCTCTTCAAATGCCAAGCAGAGGAACTAGTGAAGAATGCCCTATTTTTGTTATCAGCTTTGTAGTATAAAAACCAGCTTCAGCCTAAATAAAATTGCCTGCATTCTTCATGGAGTGAGGTCCCCTGATCCCAATCTTTCTTTGGATCGTTCCCGGCTTCGTCAAACTCCACGTTGAATTACAGCACATAGACTAGCCAGGACAATATAAAAACCTAGAGAATTCGTACCAGTCTGAATCACTTGCCCCTTGCCTAGACCAGCTAAATTTGCTTGCCGGTTTGGGAGGCTGAAGCTATGGATCTTTCACCATCCACCTTGGAAGAAGTGCCTTGGGGAAGGGCAAGTCCAGATCCCCATGTGCCATCAGGTCTGAGCCAAGAATTGGCCTGGGCTTGGGTAACGGATAACTTCGAAGCACTCTGCCATCACTGCAGCAAAGTCCCCGAGTTTTTCTTCAATGTTATCTACCATGCATACTGGCGGCAGCCATGGGCTTTCCCCATGCATGGGCATGTTTCAAACATCCAGAGGGGCCAAAAAGGCTGTCGATACCCGCCTGCCCAGGAGATGATGCCTGTCACCACAAAGGAGCTTCAGTCACTTCAGAAATAAGTGGACACTACAGACAATGTGGCACAATGCAGCCTGAATCAGCCAGCAGAGGTCAACATTGGCAGAGTTGGGTGAGTGCGCATCCAGAGTAGGCCCTGGAGCCCAGGACCTTGGAGCCCAGGCCACCCCAAAAGCTGCTGAAAAGAAAGGCTTAAATCAGGGGAAACCAGGAAAGGAAAGGAACACACACAGCATCGCACCCTTCCACCAACACCTGGAAAGGTGACTGAGACACTGCTTTGAGGGCCCCTATGGACTATTTCACTTGGACAGTGCCCTCCACAGCTAGGTGCCTTGAGGTCTGTGTCATGGAGAATATGTCTTATTTTGTTCTTCTCCTGAATTGCTTAAACATTTTCAAATTAGCAAGCCACCTGAGGCAATTATTAATATTATATGAAACTTTTTTGTAATCTACTATGCTTGTCTTGGTTCCCCTCTAGTGTACAATAATTAAAGTTTTTTTCCTTATGAGAATAATGAAATTCTTATTCACCTGTGGGAACTAATTTGGGGATGTGGAGTCAGGATGAGAAGGGGTATATGGGTGTGCCTGGAGCTCGAAGGAGAGCAGGCACACCCATATACCCCTCCTCATCCTGACTCGAAGGGGAGCAGGGATCCAGGTCAGAGCTGGAGGCAGAAGTCAAGGGGCTTCTGACAAGGTGTGGAATTTACTGGAGTGAGAAAGAACAGCTGGGTCAGTTGCAGTTTGCCTTGAAACTGAGTGCAGCCCTCCAGGTGAGAAGGCCTGGCAGGGGCAGATACCACCAAATGTTCCTTGAATGGTCTGAAGATTACATTACCCAACGGGTGGGGCAGAACCCCAGTTAATAGAGGCAAGAGTAAGAAATCTAGTCCTCTGTGCCCTCTGGGTTGGCAACCATGGGGTTCAAGTTCGTCAGACAAATCCAGGCATCTACAGATTTCTTCTCTGCTACAGCCTGACCAGTGCATAAACTGCCTGAATTATACTTTAAGATCCAGCAAAACTGAAGGCTCACGGGTACTGTCTCTTGGCCCAGTGAGGTTATGCACTGCCAGCCTCTACCCATCTCAGGACCTGCAGCATCATAGGTTCAGTACTTCTGCAGCTGTCCCAGGAGTAAGACGTACTCATCCCCACAGTTTCAGCTCTAGCTGGGCCAAGAGACATAGGAAAAGCATGCAGTAGCACCACATTTTGGACTTTAAATGTCACCTATATATTAGATACCAGAAACCAGAAACTAGATAACATTAATTTGGTCTATCAGAACATTTTTTCTCTAACTCAACAAATGGTCTTAATTTCAATATGGATTTGTATTGAGATTGGAATGTGGGGCATACACTGTGTTTGCCTACCACTTTTTCTTAGACTGATTAATGTCAATTATCCCTATCAGAGAATGGCAGAAGATAGTGAAAGAGGAGTTGAAGTGTTTTTGTCAGTTTGCATGTGCAATGGGTTTCCCATCTGATCAGACTTACTCCTGGGCAGAAGTCTCAAAGTCTGCCTTTCTTTCTTTCCCTCTCTTCATTAGTTTTCTCTAATGACAAGGCCATGCAATAGTTTAGCCTTTAAAGAGTCAGGGTTAACTATCCACCATGGCAGAAGAGAGGTCAGGAACATCTTGGCTAGGATTCCAGTTAACCCAGGGGACTGAGCTTTCATCTCCCATGTAGGATATAAGGCTGAACAGATTGAAGTTCTGGTGCAATTAGGTTGTGGAAAGCAATGGAAGAATTTCAGGCATAGTGAAAATGTGGGTGGTCTGCAAGTAAGAAATCAGAAGACAGCTTAACCATAATCATGTGAACAAGAAATTGCAAGGAAAATATAAGGTAAAAGAGATCATAGAGGAAATAATTCAGAAACAGAAACCTTAGGGAATATAACTTAGAAGGATTCTGTAAGAACAGTATGAAGTGGAGAGAAGAAAAATACTTACGATGTAAATAGGGCTGGAATAAGAGAAATTGAACAACAAGAACTGAACACCATATGTCTCAGAAATTATAATAGCTGAGCATTAGATTTTGTCAAGGTCCTAATATTTCTTTTGCATGGCAGGCTTGTCATTGTTTAATGCATTATTATAAGCAAAAAGTAAAATAGAAATGCATACATAAACCAATCAGGAAATTCTGCCCTTAACTAAGGATTATGATGAATTAGTCAATGTTATGGTTTTAATGGCCAAATTTAAAGTAAAGCAAGGAAAGTCTCTATAATCATTTTATAACTTTTTTATAATGAAACACTTATGGTCAGGGAAAAAATGAGGGAATGGAGATGTAAGGAATTTCCTCAACTTAAAAATGTGGCACAGAATTACCTAAGGTATCTTCCAAAGTTACATATGAAATAAGAAGTAGGGGAAAAGAGATTAAAAATCAAGGTGTGTTGAAATTTAATGCTCTCACCCTGATTTACAATGCTTTCTGCCAAATTCTCCATTGCGAAATACCCCCTATTTTCTTTATTAAAAGATAAACATCACCAATATAATCAAGATGCAGGTTTTTTGAAGGAGGAATTGCTGGAGCTGGGACCTCTCAAATAGGTGTTGTAGGAGTGTTCTGGGCTTCTAGGTTAGCTGGGTAGCATCAAGGAATTTTTGAACATGCCATAGGGTAGGCAAGGGAGTAAAGAGTTTAGTAAGAAGCAAGAAAAGAAATAGCACACTCTTGAGACATGGGTAAGGGCCTGCTGCAGGGTGAGACTCACAATGTAGAGCCCTGGGGTAGGCCCTTTTAAGGCCTTTCATCCTCCCCTTTCCCCATATTAAGGAGGGAGCTCACCTATTTGCTGACTTGATTGGTTGCCTTTCTACACTGTTAGCTTTCAGGAATCCAATGAAGAGGCTTTCTGTTTGGAGGTTATCCAGAGCTTCTTTTGAGCCTGGGAGTTTCAAATGGGACCTCAGTACCAAGGTCTTGGTGGTTTTTTGGTTGTAAAGGTTACAGCTTTGTTCTCAAGTAGCTGCCAACCTAAGGAGGTTTCTGGGTGGAGTCTCCTGGCAGTGTTCTGACCAGCAGCAGCCTTCTCTTGTTTCCTATACTAACCTGCCACAGGGGGCAAATGAGAGTGAGAGTTGCAAAAGCCATCTTGTTCACAGTTACCTATAAAGGCATTTAGGGAATCATTAAAGTTCCTTATTATATAGGAGGGCTTTACAAACAGGTCTTGCAATGCAGGAACCTGATATACATTAATTAATACATTATGCTTGTCTATTCAGATAAGCTATAGCTACTGGAGGGAAACTAGATTATCACTAGAGTTACTTAACTGAAACTTTAGAAGATGTAGTCTACTTTCTCAG
The DNA here is from genome assembly GCA_029593785.1 of Cabassous unicinctus. Lineage (NCBI taxonomy): Eukaryota > Metazoa > Chordata > Mammalia > Cingulata > Chlamyphoridae > Cabassous > Cabassous unicinctus. The sequence goes on along the minus strand of JAQZBX010002359.1, from coordinate 8,893 downwards.
ACAGCCTCTTCAGTAAATTGTTTTTGTCTTTTGAAAAGTCCCTGTCATTTCTCAGAAAGGGCCCACTCCGAGCAATGCCCAATGTAGGTGGCCATTTTATTTTACTTAGCTTAATTTCAAATGATCTGTGCATGTTTTTAGGGAAAAATTTTATTAAAAGTTAATTGGGAATTTCTTATAAATTCTAATTTTCTTTTAAAAAAAAAAATTGGACCATAACAGTAGTACACTTCAATTATGTTCTCATTCTTTCATTCTCACACTCCCTTTGTCTTTAAAACAATGTAATACACAACTGTAAACTCTCCACACAAAACGAAAAGTAGATTCTTCACATTAACTACCACTAATTACAATTTCAGAGACATATGATATCCAATCCCTATGCTTAATTTCTGTCAATTCTTCCCCTTTCATATTTTTTCTTCTTCATTTCTTATCCCATTTTGTTCTTATTATCTTCCTCAATTCTAATTCCAAATGGTTTTGTCTTTGCATTATTTTCCTCACTGTCAGTAAAGAATGAAGTTGGAACACTGGAATTTAAATTTAAATTTCCTGAAATTTTAATTTCACTTAAAAGGTTTATTACAATGCAAATTCAGGTACACAATAGGTATTCCGAGTCAATAAGTCTGGGGATGGCAGAGATATTTGCATTTCTAATAGATAACCAGGTTATGCTAATGTTACAGACTATTTGAGTAGTACCAGTATAAAACTTATCTAGGTCAGATGATTCTTAATTCTGTAATTGTTCATAATATTCCCTTAATTTTAACATTTTTCCTTTGGATTAATTTTCTCAAGACTATGATGATCAGACATATATTTTGTGCTGAGTTATGACCCTTAATGTCCTCTCAAATAACCTAACTCAGTTTTTCCAGAATTTTTCTGGGTAGTCTTTAAAGAGAGGCCAAGATAGATGAACTACTAGAGCTACACTGAACATTATTTGCTTAGTATTTTTCTGTGATCATAATTCCTTCACTCTAAAAAGCCAAACATTGTATGATTTGTCATTATTGTACATATCACAAAGATAATGGCTGCTAATCAAACTATGCCACAGTGCTAAGAAACAACTAATTTCAAGATTTATATCTTTTTGGCAATGTAAAAATGAGAATTATCTTAGCATTGATTAAATTTAGATATATCTTTGTCTACTCTTTTATTTTATTTTATATGAAAAAATTACAGAATAGGAACAATAGGAATAATTTTCCAGTTACACTGAGTAATTATTGCTCATATGCTGTAATGTTGTTATTTTCTATTTATCTGGTCTACTCCAGCTCTATTTTGGTTACTATTTGCATGGAATACCTTTTTCCAACCTTTCACTTTTAGCTTGGTTGTGTCCTTATGTCTGAGGTGGGTCTCCTGTAGACAACATCTAGATGGCTCATTTTTTAAATCCATTCTATCAGTCTATGTCTTTTGGTTGGGGAGTTCAATCCATTAACATTCAGTGTTATTACTGTAAAGACATTACTTTCTTCACCTATTTTGTCCTTCAACCCTCTGTTGTCATATCATTTTATTGTCTGTCTTCTTATCCTTTAGTTTACCCTTCCTAATAATTTTCATTTCTAAACTCTTCTCTATTTCTCTCACCCTTGTTTTATTTCCTTTCTGGCTGCAGCAACCCCTTTAATAGCTCTTGTAAATCTGGCCCTTTGGTAACATATTCTATCAGTTTTTGTTTGGCTGTGAAGATTTTGAACTCACCTTCATTTTTGAAGGACAGTTTTGCCAGATACAGAATTCTGAGCTGGCAGTTTTCCTCTTTTGGTACCTTAAATACATCATATCTCTTTCTTCTCTCCTCCATGGTTTCTGATGAGAGGTTAACACTTCATCACATCTTTCTCTTGTATGTGATTCTTTGCTTTTTTCTTTTTTTTCTGCTTTCAGAATCCTCTCTTTATCTCTGATATTTGTCTTTCTGAATAGTAGTTGTCTCAGGATAGGTCTATTTGGATTTATTCTGTTTGAGGTATCTTGTCCTTCTTGGATATTGATATTTATGTCCTTCATAAGGGTTGGGAAGGTTTTGGTCATTATTTCCTCAAATATTCTTTCTGCCCCCTTTCCATTCTCTTCTCCTTCTGGGATACCAATAATGCAAATATTTGTGTGTTTCACATTGTCATTCAATTCCCTGAGTCTCTGTTCCATTTTTTCCATTCTCTTCTCTTTCTGTACTTCTCTCTTTTCCAGTTCAGATGTTCTTTCTTCAAAATCACTAATTTGGTCTCCAATAATTTCACATCTGCTCTTATATGCCTCTAATATATTTTTATCTCATTATGTCTTTCATCCCCATAAGGTCTGTTACTTTTCTTTACAGGCTTTCAAATTGTTCTTTATAATCTCCCATTGTTTTCTTAATAACCTTTATTTCTTTAGTCATATTTTCTTAAAATTCTTTGAAGTGATTTAGGGGAGTTGTTTGATTATCATTGAATAATTATATTAATGCTTTATCTCTTCAGGATATTTGGTTTGTTCTTTTGGCTGGGCCATCTCTTCCTGTTTCCTAGTATGGTTTATAATTTTTTGCTAATGTCTAGGCACCTGAATATGTTGGTGAATTTACACTGATGAGTAATTTCCTTCTTTTGCCTATTGTTTTTTTTTTTATCACAACTCTTCTTTGAGATTTGGTTCAACTTATTCTCAGTCCTTAAAATTGTCCAGCTTAACTATTTAAAATTGGGGCAGGGATTCACTAGTGGGGTGCAGATTTTCTCCTAGCGGTTGGATACAGAGAGCACAGTTTTTGTCCACTCAATTTCCAGACTGACCAGCAGATGATACTAGTTAGCTTACCTTTCCACAGAGGTGTTTTAGTCTTGGCTTTCCTGTTTTCCTGTGTTGAATCTCCACAGCTGTGTTTCAAAGCAGGCTCTGCTGGCTGTATTCACTGAAGAAAAGCACCCTGATCTCCCCTCCCTTTTCCTTTGAAACAGCTGACAGGGAGGAAGGTGTCTGTTCCCCTCTCAGTTGTCTGAGTGAGCCAGGGGCTTTACCCTAGCTTAATATCTTGTGGTTGGGGGAGCAGCGCCCTTTCTGGCCACCACAGGGCTTGGTAACTTACATTTGTCATTTCAACTTCTTCATCTGTCTGTCCCTCACCCTCCTGAGAGTTGGGTTGCACTGTCCTCATCTGCTGACCCCCAAAGTAGGTCCCTTGGACAGCTTTTGGCTCTTTCTCCCTTCTTTTTGTGATAGCATTCAGCTCTGCCTGTTAGTCCATCATCATATTCTCACAATCTCATTCTTTTATTTTAACTCTAGTGTCATTTCCTTTTATTTACTTAGTGAAAATAGCATAGAGCTTAGAGTTTAGAGGTGTACTTTTTAAACTATCAACATAATTGCATTTGTCTCATCACAGAGTAACTCAATTCATTGAAATGATTGTGTAAGTAAGAAAATCATCTTCCTCATTCTTCCAGATTCTATAAAGGTGCAGTTTTTAAATATTTTTACTCTTTCCATACTTTCATTATCTCCATAGAGATTGAGTGAATTATCTGATTCCAAATTGTAGAATTTGGGAGATCTAGACATGAAAAGTTCAGCACCTCCCATTTTAACCTCTTTTCTAAAGCCAACTTAAGTACATGTTCTAGTGTGTTTGATTCTCCATGCTCTACATTTCCTAGATGTACCAGTCTCATTTGATGTTTGAGATTGTGTAACTCTGCCCATGGGTAGATTGGTAAAAGTAAATTTGCCATTTATTTTTAACAAATCCATTCCCGGTATAAATATAATGTCAATCTTGCAATCTAGTTTTTAGTATGTGTGTGATTTTCCTGTATCCCATCTTTCAAATTTTCCAATTCCAGGTAACCAACCCAAATTCTGAGTTGATTATTCCATTATTTACCTTATAGTTAAGATTTAATTTACCAATATGTATACAATAATCATATAACTGCACAGATTAGAAGTATTCACATATTTTTCTTTGTAAGATTAGTTATCAGTGTAGCTTGTTTAATTTTGGCTTTTCTTTTGGTGTATTTTGATAAATTTATGTGTTATAGGTGTTTTGTTTGGATTCTGTTTGCATTTCAGAATTTTGTTTTATTGTTTTCAAATATTTTATTAAATTTCATTATTTATTTATACTGATATGCTTGAATTTGTCACCACTCATCTTTATGATATGTGACTTGTGTCCATCAGAACCCATTTTAATATTGTTATCCTTTTCAGTTTTGATAAATGCAATTATTCTAAGAATCTTTGTCAAAATTAATTTTTAATTTATTTCTTTGCTTTTAAGAAATGTATTTGTTAATCTTGTTTAACTTATTTTACAAATTATTGCTTTGCATACCCCATATATTAAATGTTTTTGAAGTTTCAGATACGCACATACATATACAAGTTTTATTTATTTAATTTACATTGTATCCCTGAATATTTATAAGATGTTATTTTCAGTAGATTTTATACTTCTTTTACAGTATATTTGTTTTTTAGGATAGTATTTCAAGGTGTTTACATTCATGAATGTTAATTACAGCTATAGAACTGTGCTGTTTATCAAACTTTGCTTTTCCTTTGTGGTAAAATTGCAGGAATGTGAGCACAGTGCAGATTACAAGGTGTTATATTAGAGAGGTCGGGGTGGGTAGGTTGCACAGGTCATCAGTCTGGCTAATTACTTATCTTTGGATCACAGGGTTTAGCATCATATCAGATTCTTAGCTTTTCTGTTCTACAGAAGCCTTTGCCAGTCAGGTGAAAATGATGGACCCTTTACAAAGTCCAACTATACTATGTATTATTTATTAAATACATCACCCTCACACCAACACATCCCCAAAAGAACAATTTTTTTATTTCAATTCAAGTTCACGGATCCCTTGTTAAAATTCCTTGCATTATCATTTAATCATGGCACTTGCTTTAGCTGTGCCTGCAATTATTTCATCTTAACAAGTCCCGAGTTTAAGCACAGCAAATCCTGGTTAGCCTTAGCTGTGAATTCTTAACCTAGTAGAAGGGTGGATAGAGCCATGAATGTGATTTCTTTGCAACAGAAGGTCCTATTTTAAGTGGAACAAATGACAGTATACAGTGTTTATGAATTCTTAGTCATAGCAAATGCAAGTTTCATAATAGCATCTCCATTTTAGCTATGCTTGTGATTTTTAACTCCAGTAGGTATTGTTTTTCACCTAATCAATTGACAATAGTTAGAATATTTGATAGTACCAAGTTTTGGACAGCATGGATCATTAGAGATTTTTATATATCACCAATGTAAATTGTTAGAGCCTGAAAAATTTATTTTATGAAGCTGCATTTCAAATATCTCAAAATCCAGCAATTCCATTCCAAGGTGTACACACCCAAGAGAAATTCTTTCATGTGTATACCAGGAAACATGCAAGAGAAAGTCCAGATCTTTACTGTTCCCAGAAAAAAAAAAAAAACATGGTTGGGAAGAAGGACCAATATCTTAACAGGAGAGAGGATGAAATCAAATATGGTACATCACAGTATGGAATATTTCACAAAATAAAATAAATGAACCACAACAATATTCAAAAGCATGGCTGCACCTTAGCAATATAATATTCAGAGGGACAAAAAGGTTCAAAATACGGCCTAGATCATGACTACATTTTATAAAGTGAAAACATCAATATATGTAGATATGTATTGATAAAATAAATCTATATAAATGTAAGTAATGGAATACCCAACTCAGAATTTAGGTTGATTGTTTTGAATTCATGGGTTGGAAAAAGAGGATACAGGGAAATGACACATACACTAAAAAGTAGATTCAAAGATGGCCTTATATTTACAACAATGGATTTATTAACAATGAATTTTAAAATTGCATTTACCCATTCAGCCACAGGCAAAGCTGTATAACATCACGCCTACCCAAACAATGTGGGTGTGTCTATGAATTGCTGACCATGCAAAGGCAAGCACTGTAGAAAATGTGCATTAAATGGTAGTGGGATTACAATAAGAGGGTAGAAGGGGAGACATTAACATTTTAATTTCCAGATTCCCTCTCAAATTTACAATCAGGTAATTCACTCAACCTCTATAGAAAGAACTAAAAGATGAGGCATGAAACTAAAATTGTTTATGGTTTTCAATGATTGACAGGTCATAGGACTGTGAATCAATGCCCCTGTGGCATAGGTTGAGGAAAGGCAGCCTCCAGCCATAACCCACCTGAACAAAAGAGCAAGCCATCACAGCCTGTCCCTCCCAAGAATAAACAAAGTGGAGTAGATAAGGTCCATCACCCCCTCCAGGCCCAAACACCACCAACTCCTCCCACATTCCAAGATCCCCTAGCCCACTCCCCACTGGCCTTTTGGCCCCAGTCTGTACTCAGTCTCCCTGCTTATTGATGTACTGCATAAATTCATATCCACCTCCCTCTGGAGGTGGGCTGAAGTCTCCCTTCATACTCCTGCCATGACAGTGGGGGGAGCTGAAGTCTATTCTTCAGACCCTCTCTGTTGGGAGAGCTTCCCAATAAACTTCTTGCCTGCAATTTTTAAAGTGTTTATGGAAAATGGTATCTGATAAAACCTTGAGGTGTGGGAAAAATGATTTTCCAAATTACAAAATCAATTAAACATATTGAACTACCCTGAGAAAGGAAAAATCAAAGTATATTTATAGGCTAAAAATTACAACTCTAATTTCTGTTATTTGCAGGAGGTAAATAAAATGATGTTAGGGCTGAAATAAAGGAGTTGACAAACATATAACTGACGTTAACCAATTCTGAGATGAATGTTTTTTCTCATTTTAATATTTCTGAAATAAATATATATGATATCTTAAAATTAGTTATTTCTTACCAAATTGGCATAGTTTATTAAACACCAAATATATTTTTTAGAGATAAATAGAATAATGACATAACTTAACAGTGACTGGTTACTTAGATTGACAGAATTATGATTTAAATCAAAAGAAGTTCAGTGCAACCCTAGTAAGATATTGAGTTAGCATTTCTCTTAAAATTATCCACAAAAATACTAGCAAAAACAAATTAGGTTATTTGAAAGGAGTAAAAGAGCCATAATCCAATGTGAAACATGGCTGCTCATCATAGCCACAAGGAAATTAACTCAAAGGAAAAAATGTTAAAATTACTGGAATATATATGAAAGCATATTGCAGAGTACAGAATCATCTGACATACACATTCTCTACTAGTACTTCTCAAGGAAGCCTATTATTAATGCAAATTACTTTGGCCCACCCCAGGCCTGCTGAACCAGAAATGCTTGAAGTGGGCTGCTTGAATGTACATTGTAATGAACTCCTTAAGTGATTTCTAGGCCTGCTTAGAGAAGCACAGAGAACTGCAATTTAAATTCCAGTCCTCCAACTTCATTCCTTGCAGTTAGAAAGGAAAGTAATGGAAGGACAAAAAGATTTGAGATTATTACTGGGGAAGTGCTAAGAGAGAAAATAGTGGGATGAAGCATGGAAAAGAAAAATGAGGATTTGAAAGGGGCAGAAATGAGAAAAACTAAACACAGGGATTGGCTATCCTAAGACCTTGTAGTGTTGATAGTTAAACAATGTCAAGAACCTATCCAGAACCTAGTTTGTGTTTTGCGTGGATAGCTCACAGGAGACTTGTATGTTATTCCACAGAAAGATTGTGAGCAGAGAAAAAAAGAGAGAAGTTCATGATGAAAGAGTTTAATTGTTACATTTGGGCCAAAGATGGCCCCTGTGTTAGTACTGTGTGTTGTTGTGTCCTTCACAGTAGCTTGGGGCACTTTAGTCCCTCCAAAACCCTACCTTGATGTGAAACTCAAATCCTTGCAAGTCCAGTTGGTTTAAAAATAGTCCAAGTAAATGTTTCTTATCCATTTAAAGCAGATCTTTTGCTTACCTTGCAAAACTTCTTCCAATATCTGCTAGCCATTGAAAATGTAAAGTCCTGTTGTTATAAGTTCTGAGCCTAGGAAATCTCTGACCCAGAGACACTCCACTGTGCTGATTTTGAAACATTGTTCTGAGGGCTAAGCATCCACTCCCATGGCCCCTCTTCTTCTTCTGATGGTTCCTTGCAGCATCTGGAAGGTCCCGTTTTGAGAAGAATTACCTCTCCTTGGCAGCCTATTCAAGTGCCATCAAATAAATTTTGTGTGTTAGTTCCAGCTAATGGTCAAATGCCTTAATCAGCTCTGAAAACCCCAAAAACTGAATTCACCACAGTCTTGAATTGAGGATTATGTTTAACCTGCAATACAGGATTGTTCATCTGAGGTCCAATTCAAAAAGAAAATCAGAACTCATAAAAAATCACTGTCAACTTTTTATTACAGCTTTCCCAAAAAAGCCCACATACATATGATTGCATTACTATAAACCAAATACATTATGTAACATATTGTTTGATTCCAAAAATATTTATATGTATCCAGTACATTTAGTTGAGAAATGTTATTTATTCATCCGTGTTTACTTTTTCATTTTTAATTGTTTATATTTTCAATTATTAAATGGACAAAATAAAGGTTAAAAAACAGATACAGGTCAGTAGAAAATTAGGTAATGGAGTATATTTGGCAATGGAGAATTTGGCAAATGACAGTAACACTTCAGGACAAAGGCATTAAAGTAAAACAGATGTTTTCAATCACTTTTCCCTTTCTTATTATATCAAGTGTAATTTTGAAGGAAACTGCATTTGTACAGTAATTTAAAGGCCAAAAGAATTATGTGAATTAACTTAAAATGCACTTATTCTTGGAACCCAAAACTTTAACACTTGGCAGTGAATTACACATAAACCAAAATTGCGCAAGTTGGGGGTGAATATTGTCAAAACAGAGAAGTTGGGAAATGTGTAACAATA